>SRMA01025469.1:165532-243650 GCA_007224835.1 Danionella cerebrum | reverse complement strand
TCTCCAACCACAATTTTTTATTTGATTTACTGTTGCCTATCAGCTGGAACTAGTCTGGCCCTTGTAGGAAACTCAGATTCGAAGACCAGGAGATTTTGGGGTAACAGAACAAGTTTAATGTTCAGAGCTGCAGTCATCCAAAATCCTTCAACACAGCACAACTAAAACATTCTTTCTTTGTATCTTATACACTGGAAACCTTAGGGGGCTGCCCACAAAAGGAGTGGTCAGTTCAAAGCACGATCAGATAACAAAAGACTGTAAATCAAGTTGCACCTACCTAAATTCCACAAGCCCCCAACAAGGACCACATACATTGGCTGGTATTATTTAAAAACAGTTTGTCTATCTTAATAAGCAATTCTCTGTAAATCTCAATCATTAAGTGATGAATCTTAAATACCAAATACAAAGTTAAACACATAGCTTTTGGCTGTTGTTAAATAGTTGTAGGAAAAGCATAGCTTACAAAAGATGTTAAATTTGTAATCCTACACCCTTTTCCTCTGACCTTTGACAACACCAACAAGGCACATCCACTGAACTGCGACCGGTCTCTGTAAACCCTAGAGCATGAAAATCCCAGTAAATTAGTAGTTTCTTAAACATGAAAAAAACTGTTCCTTCTCTAGAGCTGAACCTGAAATTATTTGTGGGCTTTTTCTGGGCTTGTATCAGTTTTGGGCTGACAATCTCCATTTCATCCATTGTGTCTTTCTTGATTCCCTAACCTAAACACATGACTCAAGAATATCAATTACGTTTGAATTGAGCAAGAATGTGTGCGTATACACACTCGATGGAAATCGATCAATCAGTTTATCCTCGGATACCAACACCTGTGAGTGTGACAATGTATTTTTGAGAGTGCATTCACAGTGCATTTCATGTGAATAATTTCTAGTTTGTGCATGTGACGGAGCCTTTTTTAAAATAAATTGAACATTTCAACAGAATCACAGACAATATATTACAACATGCACAAGTAAATAAAAATTACACACACATTTGGTACATTTATTTAATTTAAACAAATCCAAACAGGCATTGCGTGAGAGATAAGCCTGAATGAAACACAGTGTTACCGTGATTGAAATATGATCACTCTATACAAGAAATAATCTACAGGGTTGGTGCTGAACGAGACACACCTTACAATTATTACAGAGAAACCCCAACCCATAAAACATAGCTATGGAAAGCACAGTACCCTGCTGTCAAGGAATAGCACTGAAGTCTCAGTTTTGGTCATTTCCTGTTGCTCAAATCCACAGGAGAGAGTGAGAAAACATTTCCACAGCTGTGTGGATATTTGTGGATGTGTAGAGTTGTAGATTTTTAGGACAAATTCTCAAACCTTAGTTAATTTTGATTACTTACCCCTACCTCTTATTCCTTTCCCTGCACCTACAAATAAGGAAAAATTAAGATTTGTGTTTATTTTTGAATGGCTTCTTAGCAGGTTACTCTTCGTCTGGGTCCAAGAAATATTGATTCAATGACACTAACTCCCTGAAGATGGCATTAACGGTGCACTAGATGCACGTGCCACACGGTTAAACAGGAAAAAGAAGACAACGACAGAGAAGAAATTGTCGCACAAAACTTCTTTTGTGTACTGGTGTAAAGAGGCCTTTAACCGTTGAAAGCAAGGAGTAGATGTGCTCCCACTTTTCAGATCTATAATATTAAGTAAGATTTTTTTTGTCTAAAAAGGTTCAGAAAGCATTTTTTGTTGCGTTCAAATAATTTCTTGATTTTTTTGCAACCTTAGAATGTTGAGTGTGTTTTTAAATGCATTGTTTGTTTGGTGTTTCTTTCATGTCTCTGTCAGAATTTTGGTCAGTTCATTGTCTGAACTTGTCTTTTAAAAGTAAAAGTGTGTTTTTTTTTAACACGAAAGTGGTTTGAGGAAAATCTACATTTTCAGTTTAACCTTTTATAAAGCACCTCAGTCATACAAAAATAAGGATTTTGAATCCTATTTTTAATATTTAAAGATTTATTTTAAAATAAGTCATTTTTCCCCAAAATATGAACTCCAAGGCCCTTTTCAACAAAACGCTATAAATCCAAGGCATCAATAAATATATATATATATATATATATATATATATATATATATATATATATATATATATATATATAAATATATGTGTGAATCAGTTAATGAACCAATTAAAATGAGCCGAGAAAGCATCACTCAAAGAGCGTGAAAAAACATTTTGTATTTTTAAAGTGTGATCAGAATCGATAAAAACATTGAGAAAAATTAGATTAGCGCATATTGTGTTATTCCAAGACAGAAAGTACCCCTTGTAGGTGATAATTCTACCAAAAACGTCTGTGCCAGCTCTCTCTCCCTGACCTAAGTTGTAAGGCTACTTTGAATAACCCTTGAGAAAAAAGCACCAGTCGCCAAAGAACCTGTAACAATGTATTCTCAGTCTTTTGAAGCTTTGAATTTAAAGTGCTAATTAGCTGCTGGGAAGGTGTCAGTTATATTCATAGATTTTATGTTTTAAATGGATATTCATCCAAATATTCATCCAAAAACACAATGAAACCTGAATGATAATAAAGCTTTTTTACTGTGCACATTTACATGTGATGCCATGATTAATTTTATATTTTAACAAAGGACAAAAATGGTTCAAAATGTTCAAATTGAAATGCTTAAACCAGGGTACCAGTTGTAAGAGCTGTAGTTTATAGCCGGATAAATGCTCAGTTGCTTTAAAGCACCTTGTAGAAAAGAACTTGAGGATTCAAATATAAACACTCAATTTTATTCTACTTGGACATCGCTCAAAGCAATAACCAGCATCTGTCATGCTCCATTTCTCTGTAAGATTCCTTAAATGGAAAGAACATACAGTGTCCTCAGGCATACTTTCGTTGACGTGATCATTCTGATGAACGTGCAGAGAGTACCTTGATCCATTTTTACCCTTGCTTCAGCAAAACAGCTCACATAGAATTATGTCTGCCATGTTAATTTTTGCACAAATTTATCCTTAGTTACATTTTTAATGTTTTGTTTAGTGTCTAAGTAGAAGCTCTCAAAGAACAAGACTTTCTTTCTCTGCACAATGATGAACACTTTAGAAACTAGTTTTGTAGCTTCATTTAAACCTGGTGCATTCAAGCAATAGGTGTAATCTATTATGTTTTGCATGATTACATTTTTATTAATAAACAAATTTCTGGGAAAGTGGCTGATCCAGATCTGTTGTAGGGTAATAATTGGAAAAGTTCTCCTTTTGTAAATGTTGCTCATCACTTTTAGAAGAAAAAAAAAACATTTCAATTTTGATTATAAATTTTTTAGGTTTTTAACAGGTTTTTTTTTTTCAGAATAACCCGATAAGTATGATGTGTAAACAACACGCCGTACATTACAATTTGAAAAAAAATAAACAGCTAAAAATCTGGAGAGAAAAAAATCTCAATACAAAAATGTTACGTTATATTATATTTACTATTTGAAACCATTTGGGTTTATAACTTTTGTGATTTCTTCTTGTAAGTTACAGTGACAGAATGATGTACTAATGGTAGTAAGTTCACAAGCATCACAAAGACAATAATGCGTTGTTTATTTGTGTCTGTGTGTAACCATAGTTTTACTTTATAAATGGGGTTATTCTGTACTATTAACATTTGAGTATCAGAGATCCTTCTAAAGCCATGCTAATTATTTCTTCATTTTCGGGTCTTCTTTTTGTGTTCAAAGCCCCTGTCCTTTTTGCTTTCAGATCTGCTTTGTTAACCTGAATCGCCGTGATCCGGAACGGCGTGATGAAAACTACACCAAGGTGAGATTGTCTTTCCTTTGTTTCCTGCTGTTCCCGATGCTCACCATGACATTGGTGGATTTGTTTTTTGAGGGTGCAAATGTGTTTGATTCTTCTGAAATATTGGATTTAATTAATATATGTGCGGAAAAAATCATTATAGAACAAATGAAAATAAATAATTAGATAAAAAAGCATTTTTATCCACCACCAATCCTTTCTTATGCTCCTCACCCAATCAGGTTGCGTTTCTTGTTTAGCTCCCCCCTTTTTATACTTTATACTTTCACTTGTTGGATCTACAGTACACACTGCCTGACTCACCCTAAATTGAATACTCCTCTCGGTTCTCCCATTTATACTCCAACCTTTACCTCTACTCACCTGTACTCGATCACCTAAACACTTTTAACAGCCATGAACAATACATTCATGCATTTTTTGAGTTTTTGGAAGATATCTTAAAATATATGTAAAAAAAAAAAAAAAGATTTGCCAATGAAAATCATTCAATTCTAAATCAAAATTATTTTCAAGCAATCATGAGCAGAACAATCACTCATTAGCAAACTATGCACTATTATGTCTGCTTTCGGTAGTTTATCTTTCCCGTTCCCATCTCAGATTTGTTACCTCTATCCTCTTTCAAAGACAAAGGAGACATGAAAATTCAGGCGGATGTTGCAATGCAAAATATCTGATTAATATCCAACTTGGTAAGAAAATAAAAACTATTTGAGCTCATCAATTCAAATCATCTGCTTATGTTTAGGTACCACCACCACAAATCCTCATTGCACAAACATATATAAGGAGCGTTGAAATTCTGTCCCTTGATGAATCTCCAAATCATAATCTTTTTTTTTACATCATGTAAAGTAATAGAGGCTTTGTCACGAAGATCTAACAATGAATACGACGTGTTCATTGCACAATTACTCATTTCTGTTGCTCCCAGTTCATTCTTTCATTTGCAGCCAAATAAATGCCCATCTTTCTCATTTCTAATACATCTAGAGAGAATGACAAATGGTTTCAATCATCTCATAAGCTTGTGAAATATACAGTGTAACATCCCATTGAAGGGAAAATTAGAACAATACAGATCACCAAGATAAAGCATGCAAAGAGTGGTGTTTATGTGACCTGAATATTAGCATAATTTGTTCCTACAGAAACTGGCCTCTCTCTGCCCTGAGCTGCCACGCTTAATTGAGTCTCTAGGAGCTCGCCAGCCCAAAGAAAATGAGATTCTGCTTCTCTCGCCAGACGCTGACCAGAATGAACTCTCCCAGCCACAGGTGAAATATGAATGTAGTCCCAGACAGCTGACATATTCTTGCATAATCTACAGCCTTTTTGGTTGGGTAGACGTTTTGGATGTTAATAAAGTTTGAAGATTAGCATGGTCTAATTTTTTTCAAAAATGCATTTTTAATTTCTGCAAAGTTATTTAACCCTTTAAAAAAAAATTTGTATAAATTAAAAATGCATTTTTGAAAAGAAAAAAAAAACAATGCACCCTTTTTGCTGAAATAAAAAGAAACTGGAACTAAATTGTGGCTAAAGTTGCTAACCCCAATAGGGTTTGACCAAAAATGCACCAATAAAATATTCTTGAACATCTTGAGTTCAGCAGTTATTCTTAATAACAAATCTATACTTTGTTACCAAAAAAAGCTAAATTTGATTAATAACAGAATAAATTGTGGTAGCGTGGCTCCTAATTATAAATACCTGAATCCACAGTCGGTCCCTGCATTGTTTTATTGATGTTATGCTCTCTAATGGGCTAGCAAATATTACTGAGTGAATTCTGTCAATGAGCAATAAGACGCTTTCTAAACGAGTTTGTAAGAGTTTGAAAACTGAAAAACATTTTGCCAGCAGACTCAGGTCCAATAGCTCAGCAAAAACACTGTTGGTTATTTAGTTTATTTTATTGTAATTAAAAATAATAAATTAATACAAGAAAAAAACAACCAGCACAGCATTGACAAAAGCCATTTTGTGATAGGATTCTCTTGCCTTGGCTCTGAGTTTAAACCTGTGAGTAGAGCTTTATTTTTCACTCAATTTTTGGCACAACCAGTCTCCAATTGTTTCTTTTAAAACTCTTTCCTTAAACTGGAGATAAAAAACAGACATATTGTTCCAAACACTGGCTTGCTCCTTGTTTCCCACTCCCTTTTTTCTGGATAGGCTCTGAAAATATAGTGAAAAAGCTGCTCATAACATGAGGTTGAGCTAAGTAATAGCTCCAAATTGTATATTTAAGGTTTGGAGAACACATCAAAATACAAAACTAAGTTTTAGTAATCCTCTGCTTATCGTTATAGTATTTTTCTGTTAGCAGAACTGGCAGTTCCATCCTCATTATTAAAGCAAGTTCATAGATCATTTTGATCTTGCTTCAGTCAATGTGTTACTTGCATAATTGCTCAGTTGGGACATGAATCGATTCAGAAATGTGAGTTATTCAATATATTCTCAATGAGTTTGAATTTTTATTAATGTTTGTATTTCAGAGAGCTGCAGATTTCTGTCTGGTCTATTGCTCCCATGGACATTGTGCCTCCCAAACCAACAACATAATTTCTGAGATAAATAAGTTCCTGACAGGACTTCAGTCAGGGCAGGAGCGGCGGAAGCACAGCCGATTGGCTTGCCAGCGGGCTACTGAAGATGACACCAATCGCTCGGTGTCTTCCATTGAGGAAGACTTCCTCACAGCATCTGAACAGCTTGGGGAGGATAGTGAGGATGACCATTTCAAAAATGGTGAGCCATCTTTCCATTTATAATCTAGTCAGGAATCTTAACAATAATTGTCCACTTTTTGTGAAAGAATCATAAGAGGGTGGAACCGATCAAAATCGCACTTTGCTCATCACATTGTGACCCGATTGCTTTATGCCACTGTAGCTTTAAACTTAAACACCTGCCTACTGCAATTGAAGTTTTGATCAAAAAATTCCAAAACAACATCTGTGGCTTAACATAAAGCCTTATTTATGAGCAAATAGAATAACACTCTACCTGTAGAAGAATTAGAAATGTACAGTATTAAAAAGTGAATTGTGAGCATATGTTATCCTCCATATGGAGCTTTTCTATGGCCTTTTACCAGCATGTAATGACAAAATTCAATGTTGATGCAGTTCTGCTCTTTTTATTGCTCCTTCCCACCTGTTCACCTTTTGAAAGGACAGAAAAAAGCATCCATTCAGTTAAGTTCTGCAATCGCCGAGTCTGGTTTGATAAAAGGGCTCTATTTTTGAGTCTTTCCAGCCCAAGGCTATTTTTATTAGTTTAATAACATTTGTCCCCAGCTACCATAAATTATATTATTGTATAATATTGTTTTTAAAACAATTTGGGAGATGCCACAGAAATTTGCATAAAAGCTGTTGAGCTTTAGTTTTGCCTTTGGGAGTAATTCAGCTCTTGTCTTCAGTCTAGGTTGCATTGCTTGTAACAAGCTTAATCAAAAATGCAATCTGCAGTACTATTTAGCTTGAGTGTAACCAAGCAACAGCATGGATGCACCGGAATATACACAACTGCAGTAATTCATTATCTTCATTCTATGTTAATGAGTTTTCTTCTAAAGTGAACTAATGGAAAGAACTTCAAAATGTCTCTTGGTAGACTCCTTAACAAAGAATCACTGTCCCAAAGGTCTCTTGAGAATGTCTAAAAGCATTCTTTTTGTATCCACACCAAAATATTGGTGTTAACACCAGAATTTGTGACTAATGTTGAAAGGGAAGGGCATTTCTTTTCAACTTTACACTGGGTCTGTATTTTCCAGTCCTCGCATGTTTTTGGGATTGTGGGGGAAACTGGAGGAAATCCACGCAAGCAAAGGGAGAACATGCAAAGAGCCTCGAACCGACAACCTAACTGTGCTACCCACTGTCCACCGTGCCCGAAAAATATTTTATTACAGTTACATTTGAAAATAAAAAGTCCCGTTTTTATGTGGTTTTGTTTTTATAAATAAAATAAGAATATAAGGGAAAAGTTTGTCGGTGCGGAGCGGTACCACTTTTTTTGTGCATTGATATTGAAAAGATAAAAAAATTATAAAATCACTGTAATCTTTAATAATTCCTGATTATATCAATCAGTCTAACTGGCTTAAAACCCCTGTTTTACAAACTTCTTTTTTATGAGACAAATAAATGATTTTCTGTGTATAATCCTTAAAACCCTTTTAAAGATGTAATCTTATTTCACACACCCCCTCTAAATATCTCACCTTCTTTGCCAATGTCTTTCTCCCTGCAGATCCTGAGATGTCTCTCATGCCTGAGTGTGTTAAGGTGTTGAGATCAACCCACGCTCAAAGAAAGAGTGAAATGGAAAAAGAAGATAGTGAGGACTCAGAAACGCTCTGTACCTCTTTGAACTCCCAAAAGCTTTCAAAGACATACACATCCCCTTTAAGAGGCCAACCCACCACCTCAAAACAAGTCAGTCATCACACCAAAGAGTCAGCTGGTCACTATGCCACAAATCTGGCTGAATCTGTCCTACAAGATGCTTTCATTCATTTATCACAAGATGAGCCCTCTTTTGTTGCAGAAGCAGCTAAGAGTGTGTCTCCCATTGTTCAGCAAGATGTTAGACATTCCACTGAAGAGCCAATGAGAGCTCGTGCCTGCTCATTTGAACTTCCTAAAATTGTCATTGTCCAGAGTCCTGACAACAGTGAGGAGGTAACAGAGTGGCCAGAAGTAGATTCACAAGGGTCATTACAGGATGATCAAGTAAGTAGGACCAAATCAAATCATGGGACAGAGCCTCAACACAACTCTCCAATTGGTCACTCTACTAAACCAGTGGAAATGGCCTTAGCATGTGCAGCGAGCATCATTGGTACCATTACCACTCCTGATGTCACTGAACAGCTCACAAGGGAGTCAGGGGACGAATATAGATGTGAGGATGATGAAGAAGAAGAGAGTGAGACTGATCAAGGAGAGTATTCCTTTTCATCTGCGGTATGTGGTATATCTCAGGTGGCTGGAGCTGTAGCTGCAGTAGATCTTGCAGATGACTCTGGGGATAATGAAGACATGACAGACATGTATTCCACCACTGTGGGACTTCTGTCAGTTGCTCAAGCTTCAACTGCAATCCCTCTTCACTGTAGCATTGCAGAGGGCACCAGCGTTGAAGCATTTCGGGCGAACGTGGCTGAAGTTCTCCTTAGGGAAGCTTCCGCTGTACTCACTCACAGACAAAGTTATTCAAGTGTGGCTAACTTCCTAGAGACCACACACAACAAGATAGTAGATGGCATCACAAATCCAAGAAGGCCCTATCGGGAGCTACACGATGTGGATAATTTTACTCAAGAAATAGCAGACAGTATTTTTCAGTATGCCCTTGAGAAAGCTGAGAAAAAGAAAGAACTTGAAGGCCCAGGAAAAGACGCCCCAAATATTGAGGGTTTCCTCTTGGATTGTGTGAACAATTTGATCTTTGATGCTCTATGTGTCACATCAAAGAAAATTAGCAAAAGGTACAAGGGATTTTGTGATGGTGAAATTGACAATGGCATTTTTAAGACATTTGAGATTGGAACTAAGTCTAGCAGAGACATTTTTGGCCAATTACAGCATTTAATTGAACCAAGCCAGGCTTATAATCTTTGTGAGAGGCGAAGCAGTGTAGAGATGTTGTCTGCTCTCATTGGAAAGAAAGAGCAGAAACAAACTCAAGAAGAGAGAGAAAATGAGGTCAAACTGAAAGAACCCTACAGACTTGCCCTGAACAGAGTGACAGCTGCTCTGGTCAAAGAGCAATCTGACCTGCAAGTGAATCTGGGCAGAAGTGACAAAAATGCAGACTCTACGCTCCCTTCAGCTGAATGTTCACCACTTCACAAGCCAAGAGGGAGGACTGGAGCAGAGAGCGAGCCCAGGCTGTCTTTATCATCATCTTCAGGGGCACTTGTGGCACTTAAAATGGATTCATTTGAGTCCAAAACTCCAGTCACATGTTTTGCAGAAGACTTGGCAACTACGGTTGTCTCCATGGCTACAGAACTAGCAGCTATTTGCTTGGAGAACTCAAGTGGAAAACAGCCCTGGTTCTGTGCCTTAAAGGGTGGTTCAGAAAGTCCAGAGGGGTTGCTTCTACCCTGCCGCACAGCTGTAGCTCTCCGCCGGAAAGAGACACAAAATGGTTCCTCAGTCACCAAGAAACATAGACCTCCACGCCTCAGTGAAATCAAACGTAAAACCGAAGAACAGCCAGAACTCATGGAGCGTTTGGTCAACCGTGTAGTGGACGAAACTGTGAATCTAGATGAACCCACCACATCAGATCCATTTGCACTCTTTGCATCTGAGGTCTCTGCTAGAATTTTGAATTGCCCCGAGTTAAATGTTGTAGACACTTCCAAATCTGGCCAGTCATCCCGCAGCCGACTACAGTGTGAGAGATGGAGTAGCAGGGGGAAAGCCTCAAGCTATGAGAGCATTCCAGAGGAGGATGCAGATCCCTCCGGGACATCAAACACATTAGGGCCTGGAAACAGGCTCGGGCATAATCTTAGCAGAGGTAGCTCTATCTCTAAGCAGTCAAGTTGTGAAAGTATCACAGATGAGTTCTCCCGATTCATGGTCAACCAGATGGAAACAGAGGGTAGAGGGTTTGACCTTCTTTTGGACTACTATGCTGGGAAAAATGCCAGCAACATCCTCACAGCAGCTGTCCAGCAAGCTGCCAGCAAAAAAAATGGCCACCTCAATGTTCGTACCTCTACTTGTCTCTCAAAGCAGTCAAGCACTGAGAGCATCACTGAGGAGTTTTACCGCTTCATGTTGAAAGACTTGGACAAGGAGAATAAGGACTACAGCCTGGCAAAGACCAAAGAGTGGAGCAACAGCCTGCTACCCCCATCCCCCAGAACCCCCTTTTGTATCCGGCAGTCTTCTGTTCCTGATCGCCGGTCCTCGGATTCCAGATTAACTGTAAACTCACCTATCAAGGCCAATTCTTTTGATGGTTTTGCCAGAAATGTACATGGAGATTCTCTTAATATCTACCCAACAAGCTCTGTGTCTTCAAATGGACTTTGCAAGTCTGATTCCTGCTTGTATAAGCGGGGGCAAACAGACCAAATCACAGACATGCTGATTCATGAAACTTGGGCCAGCTCTATTGAGTCTCTAATGCGCAAAAATAAGATTATAGCAGAACCCTCAGAGGACAGTCTAGAACTCGATTCTGCAGATTCACAGCCTTATGTGCAACTCTTTGCTAATCGCCTTGCTGCAGACATTGTTGAAAGTGGTAAATCTTTACTTGGGAACCAGCAGGATGTCAGTGTGGCAGCCACTCAACCTCGAGTCCCTGTTGGGGAAAGGAGACTTTGCTTCAAACAGTCTCGTAGTGAAAACAGTGGAAATCGGTTGAGTGCGGAATATCAAGAAAATGGTAATAGCTCCCACATGCCCACATCTGGGAGGCAAGCATGGCTTGGACAGAGGGGAGTACCCTTGATTCATATTGAGCCAGATCAAAGAGAAGAAACCCCAGAGAAGAAGAAAAGGGATGAGTCCCCCCATAGAGAAGAATCCTATCAAGTCCAGGCACCAAGTGGGAAAGAAAGAACATCCAAAACAAGGTAGAGTGTATGTTGAAGCACACATATTTTCCCAACGATACAGGTTAACCTAAGGAACATGTTTGATTAGTGGATCCATTAAGATGCTCTATTTGCATATTTAAAAAGATGTCCAAAGTTTACAAGAGCAGCTAAATCTGGTGAAATTCATTGGAAAACTCAATTTCTATCAATTAACAGCAGCAAAGCAGTGAATGTGTGTGAGATCAGACTTGTTCTTAACTGGTTTGTGGACTTTTTAACTTCCTGTGGCCATTAACAAATACGTCACAGACTGGTAATTGGAGACCCTTCTTCTACATTAAGAGTATGGGATTATATATAGACTCTGAAGTAACAGCCATGGCTCAGTTTTAAGTTGAACTTGGGCTAGGTTGTGATTATGTGTTGTTAATAACTAAATCCCCCACACTCCCTGAAAAAAAGGGTTCAAAAATAAATAAATAAATGTCTAGCTGATAAAATTGGCTGTTTCTCATGACAGTCTAGTTTTGCCATGTCCTGTTTCACCCCTCAGCTATGACAGAGACAAGGCCTCGGTGCCCTCTGCAGGTGTGGAGGGGGAGCGGCATTCTTCAAGCTCTAGCAGTGAGGAAAGTGGCTCAGGCAGCTGGGCACAGATTGCCCCTGAAGACGACCCCCAGGAGGAGACCACCAGTAGCTTTATCCAGCTAAGCCAGGGGTTAGTCTTCCGGTAGAATATCATGCTTTGCTGGACAGTGTGGCTTCTCCATTGTGCTTTTCATTTTGCTATATGTGCTATATGCAATTTGTGACATTTCTGGCCCCATCCAAAACCCCAAGTGTAGTGCCTGTATCTGCACCTCCTTCCTCCATGACGACAGCTGTAGCTTATAAGCTGGAGCTGTGAGGAGAGATCAGACTTGAAGCCGTTTCTAATTGATATTAATGTAATGTGGTTTCTGTCAATAGTTTTAAAAGGCTTTGTAGTGCCTTTGATTACACTTAGTAGACAAAAGCACATTATGACCTATGAAGGTTTGGATTTAAAAGATTGTTATTGTTAATGCTATGATATTTTCATGTGTTACTATATGTATTGTGTTATAGATTTGTATCATTGAAGCACAGCCAGTTCTTTAGGATGTGTTTTAGATTGTATATGTAAGAAAAATCCCTCTTCCTGTCTTAGAAGTCTCACTTGTTGTTTACTGTAAAATCAACTCAATTGAAAGGGTGTGTTATTCATTCCAGCTCAATGCCATCCTCAGTTTTATAACCCTGGGTGTGTGACCATTCACCATACACCTTCCGGCTGTAACCTCCCCCGTCATTCTCAGCTTTCTTTCTGCCCAGTGTGGTGAAAAGGTTATGCTCTCCTTGTGGTGCCAGCTTTTGTTAGTGTGTGCCCAGGTGGCACATGTTCATAGTCATCAGCTGGCCGTGGAGTGTCCAGTGTTGTTCATGCTGATAAATCTCATGCTAGCATTCATGTCCACTCGCACTTTTTCAAGCTTAGTGAACATTGCTGCAAACGCTAGGAGCTTGTGCTTCTGTGTCTTGAATAGGTTCAACAAAAGGAAGCTGTTCCCATAAGGAAGCTGTTGCCTATAAAAAAAAAAGTTTTAACATACTTCAAATACTACATATTATTTTGTATTCAAGTAAATGTATGACAGATCCAAATAGATAGCAAAAAATGGTGTGGTTAATGATTTCCTCTCTAACGGCATACAGGAAATGATAACGTATTATAGAGTAGTGGACCTGGTTTAGGACACATGTGCAACACGAGTTCTCTTTTTCTCTCTCTCTCTCTCTCTCTCTCTCTCTCTCTCTCTTTCTCCAATATCCACGTCATGTCCTTTGAATGCACATGTTAGTGCTGCCCCCTAGTGGGTGGAGGATATTGCATAGTAGATTCAAACTAGATCCTAGCTTTCTTAGCTTTACCAATTTCATACTTTGAGTTTCCGTTCAGAAATTCTGTTTTTTTCCCACTTTGTTTAAATGCTTTCAATATCTGGTAATGAAATAGTTTTGTGAAGCTATTTACTTTCTTTCGGGATACATGTTTTATTGTGGACTTAATATCGAGGTATGTATCAAAAGACCCATTTGCCTAATGAGAGTGTTCTGTAAATATATCTATAAATAAATCTATAAATGCTGTGGCCAGTTTTACGTGCCATAAATTAACAAGATAAACTAAATATATTTGAAAATGAAACAATTAATGTGCTTTTGTGAAAACTTTTGACAACCTTCTAACTAACAAATGTTTCTCAGGCTGAGTGACTTTGTACTGTGATGTGTGTGTTTCAGGAATGGGAATAGTAGTGGTTCGAGTCTGGGCCCGATGGAGTTGGAAGATCTTTCCTCCACGCTCATTAGGTATCGTTTTTATTGCAGAGCATGTAAAGCGATATATTAAATGTACTTATCATTGAGTTATCTGTAGTTGCCCCCCCCCCCCCCCCAAGCTCGTGATATTTTATTTGTTAAACATGAAGATATTTGAAAAGTGGCTCGGGAAAGTGAGAAAATAATCAGAAAAACAGGTTAAATGAGATCTCTTGCACTTCTGAAATAAAACCTGCAAACAACGAACAAATAACTCAGAGGGTTAATGAACTTTTGAACCAACTCTGGCTAGACAACAAGCATTTGCATGACCAAGTAACACAAGTGACCTCAATGAGTTTTGCTGCTTTCACACTGCTTTCATGTGCTTTGTATGTGCAGCTTTTTTTCCGGAGAGCTTGTTAACGGATCAAAGCTCACGCACACTCTGCATGCATGACTCTGCGAGCGGCTGTCTCTGTGATAATTCGGCATCTGCTCTATTTTTGACATGCTGCAGTACAGCTAGAATGCACATGAACTGACAAAACAAGTCATTTTAGCCCAATTTTCCACATAGGAGCACGGTCAATGTATTTTAAACAAATCCTAATTAAAAGAGAAATTTCATACTATTTAGGGGCCAAGCAACAAAGGCACCTGCAAAGGCGGGCACCTATTGTTCTTCCACTTCCGCTATGTGTCAATGGCAGCCCTATGAACCTTATGAGTAATCTGACCAAATCTGGACCCTCTAACTCAAACTCTATAGTGCCACCACTAGTACAAAGTTACACATATATTTATGCTAATAGTTTTTGCTTAATTCTTGGCTAAGGGCAATTTAAAGTGGACTATATATTGTCATGTTATGTTAATAGCTGGGCAAACACCTCCTGAACCGATTATCCGATTAGCACCAGATCTTTGTTCCATATCATCCTCTCACCATGGTAACAAAAAGGTATGGTGTTCAAGTCGATTAAAAAAATTTAGGTGAGGGGTGTGAACAATTATGGCATAATACTCGCTAAAAATGGTCGCAAGGCAATATCTCATAATATATCGAACTGGTGGATGTTGTAATAACCATGCACAGTGCCCCATAGAGTTCAGGAGATAGAAAAATGGGTTTATCCTAAATTCATAAAATTGTTCTCAGTACATTCTGCCGAGACGGAGCATGTCCATTTTAAGTTTGTTGGCCATTATGAATGCCAGCCATCTTGGATTGTCAAAAGTTGCAATTTTCTGCAATCGCATCAACATATCTGTACACAATTTTGCTTGCACGTTTTCCAACATGTGTGAAGGTACTCAATAAGATCTGTGGTAGCGCCACCTTGTGGTCAAAATCTTTTATTGCAATGAGGAAAATGGTAGTAACTTTTTTAACTTTAACATATGTTATTATAACTGATATGGGTTTTCCTACTGAGTTTCAGCCCAGTGGTCCCCTAATGGTCAGGAGATATGAAGTTCCATTTTTGTTTCTGGCACATGTATGCAGGACTCAGTGGGGGCTACAAGACTGGCCCAGGTTCCAAACAAGTTAATGAATTATGCCACAATACTACGATTATTGCTAACTGGGAGTTTACAATTCTTACCAGTACATGAACACAAGCACTGTACTCAAATAAAAAATTACTTGTTCAGGAACAATTATAATTTTTTTATCATGATGTACATGTGCACAGAACATCAAACCACCAGACATAGGAAAACAAGAGAATATAAAGGGATGATGAGAAGATGGATGTGGGTAGACAACAGATAGAAGAGCACATGGCAAACAATAACATACAGCCATGTACTCACACAACAAAAGAAAATTTGTTGTATTCATTTTCTGAAATCCACTTAAAGGAAGCAATCTTTTGCATTTGTGTACCAACCAACTGTGAGGGTTTGTGCTACTTTAAAACTTGCTTTTTGAGATCTAAGATATGTTTCATCTTTCACTTGATCTATTCATATTTCCACTTGACAGGTTGCTCATTTTAGCTTTTTCAGGACATTTATCACCAAGTCATGAAATGTTTTTTTTTCTTTTCTTTTGTTTTGCTTTTGTGGGTATTTCAGAACAAAAGTTGGGGTAAAGAGGGCTGATAACACAGTAAAATAACAAAATACAAAGAAAAGATGTAGAATAAACTACACTTTTTAGGCGTTTAATTTTAAGGAACATGCTGCAATCATTAAAGGATAGCTGGACTGTAAAAGTGCTGAGTAAGCACTGCAATCTCAAACAGCATTTGTTCTGATGAGCTTTTTTTAGCCAATGGCTTGCAGTCATTCACTATTTTGAGCTTATTATCTGAGTGTATTGCAGCCCCAGCTTCACGAGGGACTGGAACAGGACCAGAGTGGCTTTGTACAGCTATATAATAATTGTGTGTGCATTTGTGTGTGTTTGCAGCGAGGATAGAGACAAGAAAATTTCTCACTACCAGGATCAGGCCGATGGTGAGTGCTCTCTCAATTCCCTTCCTAGAGTTAATGGTTTCACTTGGCCAGCATGTGGGTAGGAATTGCATCTGTTTTTGTGTATGGATTGCATGGCCAAAGTATTCAATTATTCATAACTCCAAGTGTTTCCAATCCCAAGAAACCAACTCACTGTATTATTTTTTTCTTATTATGGAACTCAATATGTAGATGTTGGCAACATCCTTCAAAAATAACTTTTTATTGTTCAACAGAGGAAATAAAAGCGATAAATAAAGGGATGATTGCCTTTTGAGATAGAGTAAATGGTGTCTAAAATACCTTTATTCATAGCATTATCAGACAGGTGGTATGAAATACGTTTTAGCATATTAACCTTGTTCTATGTTACTCAACAAGCAAACAATGAACCTATCAAATTGTGTGGAATTGTGTGGCTTCTAGCGAGGGTGATGCAGTGGAGCATTTTTAAGGAAATCACTGCTCTTCACACCTATGTGCTAAGGTACTGGGTCTGAAATGAGGCCTTTCTTGTTTTCTGGGAGTCAGGTAGATGCTCTACTGAAGAGGGAATTTCATCTAATTTCACTCAGAAATCAGTGAATGAGTACAAAACTGCCCTGGATGGGGCCCCTTTTTAAGGTTGGTTTTCCTGTAATGTAAGGTTATTTGTCTTAATAATTACCGTATTTGCGCCATATAAGACGCACCCAATTTTAAATGAGGAAGATCTAGAAAAAAAGATTCTGAACCAAATACTGTAGTAAAATATTTAATATCAACTGTGTAAAAGTTAACAGCAGTTTAAGAACAATTATACGCCAAACATGTAACATGAACAGTCAGTAAACAGTAAAAGTAACAAAAAAAGGCTGTAATGTTTCATACCTGCTCCTTACGATCCGCGCTATGGTAGGATCGACGAGCAGAGATGGGCGATGACGTCAGTGCACACCGACGGCTCCGGAGTGTGATGGGAATTAGCCTATATAATACTACCATCTAGTGGTCATTTAGAGAAATATAATTTGAGAAACTTTTAAGAGCGTCATACTTCAGTCCCGCCCTTCTTCCAGCGCTTGTCTTACTTTGAGAGGCTCGAGGTTCTTTTCCAATGCGGATAACACGTGTGTAGGAAATGCGTTGAGACTGCTAAATCTTTACAATAAATAGCTGCATTTGCTGTGTTCTCTCTCAAACGGTCTCCAGTGTTTATTATCAATTGAGAAGGTATATTTTTACTATAACAGGAGCTAGGCTGAAGCCGCGGCCTCTCTTATGCCTCTCCTATGGCCATTGGCCACTATATATATATATATATATATATACATATATATATATAGTTTCTGGGATATTTGGCATGCTAAATATCTGGAGCTGTCTGCAAGTCGCAAGTGACTAGAAAACGTCCGTGATTAGACAGCCAATGAGACAGCAGCATCAAGGCCAATGTGAAGTTGTGGAGAAGATACAAAGGCAGCAATATCCACAACTGTATCGATTCAAAAAGGGCTTCTTTTCTGTCTGTTTGGTCTATTTCGGACAGTTCTTATATTGCTGTCTGGTGAATGCAGCAAAAATGAATGCTATAGATAAAATATGAGCAAAAATACACAAACAAATGATAACATAATCTTGAATGACCATACAGTATGTGCAAAGCTAGGTGCAGATTTGATGGGGGTTCATTGGTGTCCATAATCAATACACTAGTGAGCTGCTGTCAGTTGACAGAAGAGTTCATCAATCTAATAGTGCTGCATTTCACACCTCTGTTCCTTCAGCCTGAGAGAGGAGGTGTGAAGAGTCTATGTACAGGGTGCGTGGGGTCCTTGAGGATGATGGCAGTTCTTCTGTGCACTCTTCTGTGGTAATTGTTATGCAGTGATGGCAGTGTAGTCCTTGTGAACCTCTCAGCAGTCTTTACCACACTTTGGAGGTGTTTGCAGTCCAATATAGTTGTGTTGCCCTGCCACACAATGATGCATGTCCGTTGAGTAGCAGTAGAACTCTTGCCAAGCTTTAACCCTTAGAAGTCTCTGTATGCCCCGGTGCATGTGCCAGTCATAGCGTCTGTTTTGGATTAAGTAGGAATGATGTGACCCCGCTATTGTTTAATCTTGATTTTAAATATAATGTCTCAAAAGGGTTATTAAATTTTATGTTTTTGATTTTAAACAAAAACTTCAAGAGTTATTACACAAGAATTGCAGGGTAATTTAAATTAAAATGTGAGAAAATGTATGCTCGTCTTTCAATTTCATTTTACAGACCCCAAATCGGTGCCATCAGTGCCCTCTATTGGGGAATAGAAGGGATAACATTTGGAAGTACAATACCCAACAAAGCACAACGGCACAAAAAGTGAAACTGTCCTCGTTGCAGGCTGTTGTGCGCTGAAGTCATGCATGCACAGACGTCACGCGCGTGTCGATGTTATGCGCATGCGCATGTGCATTTAAACGTGGATTTCGCAGTATGTGAATTCTGCAAAATATGTCATTCATCCTTTAGGGGGCACGCATCTTGAGGCAGGCATCAGTGTATAGTCATCATTGCCGGCCTGAGTGGGGTTTTTCTTTGTCAAAAAGAAATGGCTCAGACCGTAGCTTTGTTTATGTGGCTATGCGTTGTCCATGCGTTGCGTTACCGCGCTACTGTTTGCAGCAAGGACTGTTTGCAAAAAGTGCTTGGAACAGTGCAATAGCAGTGCCTGGTTTTTGGATACAATTTTCTCATTGTTTTGACCTTGTCTTTGGTTTTGGGGGGATTTATATTCTTTCAACACCTTTGATTTTTGTTATAAAATGTAAAAACTGTTCATTGCTAGCATCTCTGTTAACATTTCAAACACTATGTTAACATTTATATTTTTTAAATGTAGGTTTTAGGTTAAACCTTTTGGTATGCGTGCGTATCAAATCAAATGCGCCTTACCGAACAGTTTGTACATGCATATCGTGACACTCCGATATACGGTAATGATGTCACAATTTATAAATATATTTTTTTTTCATTGTTGAACTAAAAATCATAAAGTGCTTTAAGTGTGATAAGGGCTTTGAAATGTCATATGGTATATCTGACCTTTCTTTCCAGCAAAGCATGCAATCATTGCAGTGTCATCTACAAAATTCAGATGAAAGATGTTGCCCTTGTGAGAGGTGACAGTGAAGGCAGGATGGGACCGTGTACACATCCCTGTGGAGTTATGTTGTTTTTTTCCATTACTGTAAAATGTAACACAGAGGTCATCTGAAGTCAGCCAGCTGGTCAAATTGTATGCTTTCTTTGGGTAGGTCCGGATCAAGTATCTTGAATGAAAATAAAGTAAACTTTTTCAGTCAAATGCCACATACTTTGAGCAGGAGCCCACAAGTGACCTCCATTTCTTCTCATTGACATTGACCTCTGTGAGGATCAATAACGGTTGGTTAGCTGACCTTTCACTCAGCTCAGTATGTTTCTGCAGCCCGGCAGCATGACTGAGAAAGAAAAAAAGGTGAAGATACACCTTGCACCTGACAAGATTTCTTTGGACTGGCCTATACATGTCAGCAGGAGTTAAGGTTAGAGTGAACAGAGAGTGGATTCGATTCACGGTGTGTAACCCTGACAAGTTTTACAACTTTATAGGGGGTGAATAAAGTTAAGAAGACAGAGGATCTTCACATTTTAGAGCAGCAGGGAAGGAGGAATGATATTTCACAATGAAAATGAATATTAAAAGACCAAAGCCAAAGCGCCAGATAGCCTTAAAGCAATGAGATAAATATTAGAAGAATAAAAGGAAAAAGATTAGCTCATCTTTGTTGAATGAATGTGAAACAAAGGGGGATTTAGTGAGACCGTGGGATGTTTGAGCAGTTAAATCCATCTTTTTTAATCTTTCATTTTTCACATTCTTTCTTGTAAAGCGGTGGATCTTAAGAGTAAAGTCTCACTTTACTTTTAAATTTAGATCAGATATTTGCAACTAAATATTTTACCAAATATTTGAACCAAAAACTATGAAACGTGTCAGGCTCTTTACTCTGTTCAGTGAGAAACTACTACCAGTTAAGCTTGAAAAACCATTGTTGTACCAATAGCATACTGTCAAAACTGAGGACAGAACACAGTGGGAACCCTTGAGAAGTACTGAACCATACCACGTAGAGGAAGAGTGCCTTGTGATTAATCCGTGAGAATGTTGGTATTTAATTTAGTGCATTTAAAAGATCGTCTTGCACTTCTTTTGCAGAGTTAACATCTGGCTTGTGCACAGCCAGCACCAGCAGCGGAGGAGCTCAGAGAGAGGTGTTGCTGCTCAACTGTGACCTGGAGACTGATGCTCCGGTTGTTCCAATGGACACTCCCGACGCTCCACTGGATGCTGTGGATACTGAGGTCAGAGCTGCACTGCAGTGGATTGCTGCCTCTGAGCTTGGCGTACCCACAGTGTACTTCAGGAAAACTCACCAGCACAATTTAATCAAGGTATAATCAAAATTTATATCCTGTGTATTGCCATGAAGAACAAAACATTGGAGCTTGACAGTTAAGAAAGGTGTTTGAAATTATTCAAGAAGACAATACGTTTCCCGAATAGACTTGCATTTAAAATTTGTGTTATTCATGCTCTAATGAGATTTCCATAACACTCTATAATATGTACCCGTTAACCAGATTTATTTCATACCAAGCATATTTCATAACCCTAACCCACAAGGAGAACGACCAATGAAAGCTGGCTCTTTTTATGATGTAATTAGGAATCATAGCGCACCACAAATCTTCTTTTTTCACCTTGATTTTTGTCAAACAGCTTCCTGTGATCAGCCACCAACAGCATAAACAGCTCGACATCCATACATTTTTTTTTAATTTCTTCTCTGTCGTCATCTTCGTCTTTTCTGTTTCCCCATGTGGCGCAAAGTTCTTTTGCGGATCTCAATTCGGATCAAACTCTTCGGTGTGAAGAGGCTTTAACATTGTATGTAACACAAATCACAAGGGTGCTTCTTCTTCTTCATCTTCTGTTTTGGCTACATGTATCTGGTAAAGGAAATACACTATGTGCTCGCTCAGGGTTTGTGGATTGGGGAAAATAGTGTGAAAGAATAAAAATGCCCTGTTCTTGAGTGATTTATATTATCTAAGTCCCTTTGGTGATTGGGAAATTATCCCTTAACACCTACGTTATATTTCCTGAGATTGTAAAATCTAACCTTAAAAACATAAAAAAAAGTTTACAATTTACGCAACACAGCCTAAATAAAGTGAGAATGCATGCATATAGCTCAGATAACTTTATTGTAGGTAACTTTTACTGACCAAATTGCTGACATATTGGATTAGGATCAGAGAGGTCCTTGGTTATTGTAACAAATCCCACAATATCCCTAGATAATACATATTCTGATTGAATAGGGCTTAATTTTATTTCCTTGGGACAAGATCTATTGTGTTGATCACATAAATGTCTACATTTAAATGTTTACTAAATGAGGCACACAGATGAACTGTGTTTCTTTTTCAGTTTCACAGAGTGGTGCAGATGGCAGCTCAGAAGTCCTGGCGCATTGGGGACCTCTTCGGTGCTGTGGTTCAGTTCTGCCAGCTTCAGCAGGACCTAGAGCCCCAGGACCATCCAGTGCCGAGCCTGTTTGACTGGTTGCTCAAGACGAAACGCTAGAGATTTTTACATGTACACACGATCACATAGTTCTGAGATGAAGCTATAGCACACAAGCTAAGGTCTGTAGAACAAAATGAAAGAGACATCCCAGTGCACTCATCAAATCAATTTCAATCTCGGTGGAAAAATCCTGAATATTTTACATGGACACACTTTAAAGCTTGGCTGCTGGTTTAAGATGGTTTCAAGCTAGTTTTTGCTGGTTTCAGTTGGTGATGCGCTGTTGTAAGCTGTGTTTAGTTGGTTTAAAAATTTCTGAGATAGTCATGTTGAGGTTTGGACTCCCTTTGAGATGGTTTATTTTAAAACCAGATCTTACTTGTTCATACTGGTCACAATCTGGCTTTTGCCAATCAGTCATGAGTTGGTTTGAGATACAACAGGGCTAAAAAATATGGTAACAGGGTTGAATATAATGGGTATGACGGGAACAAAAAGTACAGATTTCATGGAAATGTCATGGTCATGAGCTGCTTTAGCATTGCTAGTTAGTTTTTATCCTTAGTTTTATCCTTTTTTTATCCTTTCCTTTTTTTTTCTTGGTGTTCAGAACTCTAGTTAAAAAGCTGGTGTGCACTGAATCTGACTTAGAAAATAGTAAGTACCAAAAATGTCCTTGATTGCATCCATAGTGGATTCCCTACAACAGAAATAAGCTTTAAAAGATGAAGCGCATAAATACTGAAATCAACAAAAATGTCAGAATTCTCATTTAGTGACCCATTTTTACTACAGGCAATACATACAGTTCCTTCCAAAAAGCAGTTATCTTATGATAAACGAGCTCAAAGCCAATAGTTATCCTCCAAATCATCTGGATCGTTTTACAGCGGAGTCAAACACACCCATTAGCAAGCCTCAGAAATATTCTATAGATCTCTGCAGTGAGGTTAGTTAGATTCATGAGGCGTCCCATTCTCATCACATCCCAGTCCATATCTTTGTAACAAAAAGAAATGAAAACTGTTTACCCTACTTCCAGTGGTTCCAAACCATTACATCATTCTGTTTTTCAGAATTTTCGTTTCAAGTTTCGTGTGACAACGCATCTCGATTGAAAACCATGGGCACCAACGGGAGCTTACACATCTGACCGAACGAGTGGTGCCAACAAAGAGTTTTAGATTTCCATATCGTATTCGTTTTTCACAAGTAGAAAGACCAATGAAAGCTTGCTCTTTTGATGACTTGAGTAGGACATAAAAGATCTGCTTGGTGGCGCTCATCCAACAAAAACATAGTGACTTAGGAAATAGAAAAGAGAGAGCACACCACAAATCCTCTCTGCGATCAGCCACCAAAAGTATAAACGGCTGAACATTCATGATTTTGATTTCTTCTCTGTCGTCATTTTCTTCTTTCCTCTTTCTTCATGTGGTCTTTCTGTTGGACCGTAAACACCATCTTCAGACAGGGAGTGTCTTTGCATGAATTTTTCCTCGACCCAGATGAAGAGCACCATGCTTCGAAGCCATTCGAAAAATTGTGCGAATCCAACCAGTGTGTGGAGACATAAAAAAAACCACACTTTCAAGAATTTAAAAAATAGTAAATTAACAGCTGTCAGGTTTTCAGCTATATTTTGCTTTGTTTTAAATGAAAGAAAGTAAAATGGATCTGCAAGAAGTTCTGGGTAACTGTTGGCCAGTTTTTAATTTTTAGGTGAAGAGCTTGTTTAAGATTCGCAGACTCCATCTCCATCTGTGTGGCGCTTATTTGTCTCTTTACTAGATTACAGGAATTATGGGATGTACTGCAGGATGCCTTGCCCATACAGTATGTGCTTGTGAAGCATATTTGCATTAATCACGGCTGGAGAATTTTCCCTTTAAATTTCGCATGTGTGCACGCAAACGTAAGATTCACCAAGTACCAGCCAGCATTGGCTAGACTAGAAAAAAAAAAAACGGTTTAAACCAAGAAATCAGCCTTGACATTTTGTAGCTTGCAAAATGTTACTGTATGACAAACCAGTTTAAATGCACTACATAACTTTTTATGACAAAAACGCACATGGAAGGTTCGGTATAGAAATGTGACGTTACTTCAGTGTTTGTATTTCTAGTGAAATCTTGCGAGATCTCGTTTCAAACACATTTGTTGTTTTACGTTTACTGGGGCGAAGACATTCAGTCATTTTAATGTCTCTTCAAGACTACTGTGTTTAGTTTTGTGTGACTACTGTTGTTAAAGAGACTTTTATTTTGGCTAGATGTAAATAGTTGAGTGTGAGCTATCGTACCTGCAAATGTAAAGTTTTTCAGTTTTACGAACACAAAGGGAGACTCGATCTCAATAGCAAAGTAGTCTTTGAGTAGAGTTTGTCACGTAAAAGTGTAAACATGACTTCTGGTGGCGTTATGCTTTTCTTCACATAGTGAAATAATAGTAATGTGTTTAATATCGGAGTTGAAGGCACACTACTGTATTCAGTCTTTCATGTTGTACCTGAATGTATTTATCTTTTCAAAATAAAATATACGTATAGTGAGTTGATGTTGCAAGCATTTATTTGAAAAGAACCAAATTATAATAGCAATTCTAAAACCAAACAAAAATTGATTATTAGATAATTAAATAAAATAAAAAACAAAACAATATGAGATTTTAAAGCTTCCACAAAAACCTCAGTATTTTTTCCTGATCGTGTAAAATTAAATTATATGAGTTTTCTGTTAGTTGATTGGTTTATGTTTAAATTAATCAGTTTTTTTATGTTTTTGTATGAGGCTTGTGGTGTTTTGTTAAACCTGTAATAGTGGGAAATACAGCAGTAAAAATGTCCTCTTCAGGCAAATATGAAAGAACCCACAACCACACACTTGCAATCCTCGAAACCAGCTTCTCTTAGTGCCAGATTCTGCAGGTGTTGTCTTTACTGCCTGTGGAAATATTTAAATCATGCCTTAAATACAAGAGTATCTTTTTAATGCAAGAGAAATACAAAAAAAAAGAGTATCATGCAAAAGTTTTTTCATGCAGTAAATGAAATTATTGGCACGTGATGCATTGGCACAGCTCTCCTAAATTCATAAATGGATTTTTCTTGATTTTTCTTTTACCTTTTTGAAATTCATGACTTTTTTTTTCATGATATTTTAAGTATTTGCAACTGCATGGTTTTACATTTACTTTAGGGTTTTTCTTTGTTTCATTTGTTCATTTGTGCTCTACGAAGATATTGTAAAAACAAATCACTTTTCCTCATTAAAAACAGCTTCATTCAAAACGACCTTTTTTGGGCTATGGTTTAAAGGATCATGAGCCAATCACTGCAAACCCCACCCCCTTCTATCAACCACATCTTCAGCACATTGTTGTGAGAAAACAATGACCATAGTGTCACTGGCTCCCAGGATATAGTACAATCTAAATAAGTGTATTTAATTCCTGCTATTTTATTTTCATTCTTATGTGAATGTCCATCGTTTCAGGAGCTGGTTTTTAGTCAAAATGGAAACAGTTTGAATTGAAACAGCTTCTGGATGTTAGCATCAAGTTCTGCAGTATGAACGAAGCTTTATATGAATGAACAGTATGTATTTACATTTACACGTTTTTATGATAAAACGTAATTGTTTACATTTACATTTATGTATTTAGCAGACGCTTTTATCCAAAGCGACTTACATTGGGAGTAAACATCAAGCAGTTTGGTACAAAGTGGTTTACTCTTTAAGTGGTACTAATTTAAATCAAAACGGATTTCCAAAACATTCCAGCAGAAATAAGAATGAATATGTTTGCTCATGTGTTCCACAGTCTGTGTATCTGTCTCTCTTTAATGCTTTGTGAAATTACCTGTGATGATGGTGTCTCCCTCGTAGTTGAAGGCGCAGGAGAAGATCTCATCTGAATGTCCCTCCAACACCTGCAAACAAGCTCCTGTCTTCGCACACCAAACACGAGCAGTTTTATCTACGCTTGCCGTCAGCACACGGCTGCCCTGTGGATTGAAACACACCTGCCGACAGAGCACCATGCAGTTTGAAAATATCTAGTTGGCTTGTTCTAGTGTATTTTTTTTTATCTTGCCAGCGTTCCTAAACCAACCCCCGTGTTTTTTAAAAACTGAGATTTCTCAAATTGGTTGCTATGGTAAACAGTTTGGTTGCTATGGAGGGCCAAATAACATAATACATCTCCTGTTTGTCAATATAACTTATATACACCAATCCCATGTCTCTATATCTCACCAAAGCTGAGATAGATTTCTTTAATGTTGGTTGCTAGGATAAACTGTTTGGTAGCTAGGGAAATTGTATTTGTTTCTATGGTTAATATTAACAAACCCCCAATTCTTCATTCCCATCTCTTATTTATTAACAATGGCCATTATAGGTCAATGATTAATATTTAATCCCTTCTAGAGCCTGTGGTGCAAATACTTTTGCAATGTGCTTGGTTTTTCTTCCACAGACTGATGACCTCCACAAGTGAGCTGAGTTTGGAGTTTCTATGAGGTTTTCAGTTTCCAGCTTTCCCAAGTTTTACAACTTTATGATTTACTAGAATTCCTTTAGTGCTACCAGTCTGAAAAGATGTAGCACCTGGAGTCACACCAGTTTGAATATCTAGGAAAAGTTTGGTGGCTGTGGTTCGAATGGTCTTGGAAGAGATGTGTTTAGACTATATATATATATATATATATATATATATATAACTGTTTGTTTTTTTCCCAAGTGCAGATAACATGCCATGTGATTGACAGCCATTGGTACCACTTTGCCCTCTCTTAAAGAGAAAAAGGATGGGCTGTAGCAGACTTGTAATGGAACTCTAATGGCCACATACACTGTTAGAAAAAAGCTGCTGGGATGGTAATTCCATGCAAATGTAAATGTTTATCACATTCCTTCTTGGAAGAATATCTTGGTTTATGCATATTTGAGCAAAGCCTAGATGAGGAAGAACACGCAAGATGTTGAGAAAGAGAGAGATATTGACATCTGAACTCAGTCTGACCTAGGTTCGTTTGACAGCCATTTCATTATTAGCTCTGACATAAGAGAAACTGTGTGTATGAGTGTCTGCATTATCACCTTTACACAGGAAATGGAAACATTTTGCTGAAGACGCAGGAGAGAGTGGAGGAACGGAAAGGAGAGGATATTAAGGTAAGATCCAGAGAGAAATTAAGAACAATAAAAATAGAAGGCTGTCGTATGAATATGCTAAGATAGAGAACAGGTGGATGGATATAAACAGGAAGTGGCCCAGACAGGAAATGAGTGCTGCTGAAAGAGATAAGAGTTATTGAATTCAGTTACAGGTTTGAGAATAGACAGATGGGGTGATTTCTTACCTTTGATATTTCTCCTTTATGGCCCTCTAATTGACACAAACACTGGAACGTTTCTGTGCTGAACACTCTTGATGTACCTGCACATCAATCTTATATTATAATGTATGATACTTTATAAGATCATTCACTATTTTTGGGTCAGTTTCACAAAATATACTTTATATAAGGGTTAGCCGCTAGAGATTATTATGTGACCAGTATTATGGGCCCAAGATCTGAATGGTGCAAGTGGGCAATTCTGGTGGAAAGAGGATCAAAATGTTGCATTTTTTCACATTGATTGTATTTCAAGACCGTATTCTGACCAGATAGGACAGATGAGAGTGACAGGAAGTGAGGTGAAAAGAGATTAAGGGTTGATTGGTTAAGACGACAGGCTCTAAAAAGTAGAGCCTTCATACTTCTCCCTTTTAAAGTCTTTTTGTACGGTTTAGGTGAAATGTTAAGGGTGATGGACTCTCCTCACAGTATTAAACAAATCATGAAAATATGATGAATTTCTCCTCAATTAGCTAATTCAACCATTACTTTTTAGAGAAACCCATGATGGATCAGTCACCAATCTTCTGCAGTAATACTTGTTTTTAACAATATTACATTAACTATTTTAAAATAACTGAGGAAAGCTGACAAATGTAACCAAGTAAAAGTATAGTTTTGCTTTTTAAAATTGCTAAATATTGTTGGGTATAGCTACTACTTTTGAAGTAATTTTATACTAAAGTAAATCTAATTATCGACCTCTACTGCTAAGTAATTACATCAAAAGACTCATGATCACGACCCCAACTGTTATTTTAAAAACAAAAAACTTTAATTTTCTGAGATCTGTTACACAATGCAGGTAAATTACAAGTAGTCGTTTACAGTTGAGTAACTTTATCACGTCTGCCGTAGCATGACGCCATCGTTCCCTTGCTTTACATATTAAACAGAGTGACCCCTACCAATATAAACTAAAAGTAACCGAATTATACTTGGGCTTTTTGTTTATTTATTTATTTTTTTCATATTGTGTAAATATTTAGCCATGAGTGACTCCTGGTGGAAACTAAGAATACAAACAAAATGGCCACAGCACCTGATGTGACACCTCCAGATCATTCAATAGTAGTAATATATAGTTCCTCTGATGAAATACAGATGGATGATGTATAGTTCTGATGAATTAGAATGGGGCGATTAAATAGAAGTGATGGTAGCATGTCTCACCATCAGCAGAGGCTGTAGCTATCAGATGACCAGTGTAGTTAAAACACACATCCAGCACCTCGTCATTGTGACCTAAGAGAGTAACCAAACACAGACCAATATCGGCGTCCCACACCTAAACAGAAAAACACCACCTGTAAGTAAACAGACACAGTCTGTGCCCAAAAGAAGGATATAGTCGACAAATGTTTAGAATATTTAAACCCATACTAGCAATTTCATTTCACGTGGTGAAGTACACAGGAAAGCTGCATGCATACAAGTAAAAGAAGGGGACCCAAAATAGAGCCCTGGGGGACACCAGCAATAGCAGGATAAGTTTGCAGATCTGGACTGAAATAAATGAACAAAACTAAAACAGCTATGGGGCAGTACACAGTGGGTAGTCTCTGTAAATTTGCCGATTTAAGACCTTCTTGAAGAGAGTTTGTATGTTCTTCGTGTGCTTGTGTGGATTTCCTCCAGTTTAAGCCACAAGCCAAAAAAGTGCTTCAGGTAAATGGTTTACTCTAAATGCTTCTTAGGATGGAATGTGACCCTGTGCCTGGAAACCACAACCAAATAAGAGCTGCATTGCTTGAAATGTAAACAATACAGTTTATTTATTGACTGAAAAGCTACACAATGTCATCTAAGAATCGGTTTAATTCCTGCTGTTACATATTAAAAGACTGTGAAAAAAATCTCATAAAATTAAGTAAAGTTTATTTGTGTTCCAACTGTTGTAAAAAGTAGACACTCTAGCATGAGCTTCAGAACTGGACTAATGCTATATACATCTTGAATATAAGTATGAGCTAAAAAGTAATGGTGAAATTGCCTCTTTTTAATTAAGACGTCTCTAGTATTTTTTTTTTTTTTTTTGTAAAATGTTCCTTTATTCAAATGTAACATTTTGTATTTCTTTGGTCGTAACTTTGTGATATTTGGTGACTTTAAAATCTAATCCTGTCTGAAATTCAGCTGAAATGAAACCCCTGTTTGGAGAATATACAGTGAGGGGAAAAAAACTATTTGAACCCTGGCTGATTTTGTAAGTTTGCCCAGTAACAAAGAAATGATCAGTCTATAATTTCAATGGTAGGTTAAATAGATCTTTTGAACTTACAAAATCAGCTGGGGTTCAAATAGTTTTTCCCCTCACTGTATTAAAAAGAGAGCATGAACAGAGACAGTGACCTTGCATGTTTTATCCAGAGAGGCCGTGATGATGAGCGAACAGTCCCAGTTGAACTGAACGCTGCTAATCTCTCCGTGGTGACCAGAGAGAACATGAAACTTCCTACAGAGACAAACAAAAGTTTCAAGCCCAGTTAAATGTCTTTGTAACCATCATTTCAAGATCCACAACCAGGCCAACCCTCTTTAAAGAGAGAGTGAAATTTTGTGAGCATTCTGCAGTTCATTTTCTTAATGGCTAATGCAGTGATTAAACCAGTATAATCCACAAAAGATGAGAATGAGGTGATTCTATGAACATTACTGTTACCGTATGAGGCGATGTATGTTTCTTAACCTAAAAAAAAGTATTACCTGGTGTATTATATTCATAATTTATCAAATTTGTACATGTATCATAATCAAACTGAACATGACTCTATGAACATAATCTGAATTGCAGAAGATGGGAATTTTCCAAGCAATTACCATAATACTGACTTTGACAAAACTGCAAGAAATTATTGTCTTAAAGAAAAACTACCTAATTTCTGCAGAGCCTAAGCTTTACATACTAATAGGTTTAGTGCTACTACCGATATAGTTGGCTTGTCATATGCAGCCACTGTGATGATGTTAATGGGTTATTTGCAAGACAAGAAGAGCGTCACTAAAGTTTAAAGAATAGGTCCAGACCAATGGTTTTCCATAATGGGTGCAAGAGATGATTCTAGAAAAACCTGACATAAATAAACATGTACACTTTTAGACAATACTATATTTAACCACTATTTAACCTGAAGTTATAAGTGCCTTGTTTTTATAGCAGTGAATCATTGTCAGTCAATTTTCAATTGGTTTAAAGGATTGCAGGCATTAAATGGTGTAATTAATTGGAAATACACCTAATCAAGGGTTTTAAATAACCCTTGATTAGGGTTAATTCACCAACCAATTAATCAAATAATCTCCTATACAGTAGTGTGTAAAAGTTTTAAAATTGATAGAAATAAAGAAAGCTCTTTTGTCATGAACTTAAACAGAAACAGCTGTGTAAGAGGCTTAAAACAGAATGAGAAACAGCCAAACTCTGCTACCAAGTTGTCTTAATCCTTAGAAGTCTGGGACCTTTTAGGGCGTTTTTACTACTTTACAATTTGCTGTAACAAATTACCTTTAAAACAGATTTCAATACATTACACAATAATTCCAAAGCAAACAATTCTGAGTATTAAATGTTGTCTTTTTTAATGCAAAAATCTTGAAAATTGAGATTAAACTTTAAAAAATTGAGTTTTTTTTTTTTTTTTTTTTTACAAAAATCAAGTGCTGGGGCAAAAAAAAGCAAAAGCAAGGTCCCCAAAAAAGCAAAAGCAAGGTCAAAACCAGGGGAATATCACAGGTCTTGTACTTCCAAGGGTTAATACTTCTTTTCTCCACTAGATGGCATTGTTGGCAGTAATAAAGTGTCTGTAAAATGCTACTGAAAGACAATTTTCTCACATTTTAATTTGAATTACATAAAATTACGGTGCGTTCAGACTTCTAACGGTTAATGGAAAAGTTGCAGACAAAAAAATAACTCTGACATGACAAGCCAACTCAAATCTGCATGAAAACATAAGAGCTGAAATCTATGAGAGTAAATGATTAAAATGTTCATTTTTGAAAGTATTCTTTGTTCACAGCATTTTCACACTTGCCCAAAACTTTTCCACGGTACTGTATCTTACTATCTTTGCACCCGCTGAACACCAATAAGAGTTTATTTTGGGGCTTGAAAGAGATTTCATGCTGTGTTAACTACAGGTAAATGTGTCCTCACTGACCTCCCACAGGGAATGTCCCACAGGATGGCGGTGTGGTCAAATGAGCCTGTGACCAAACGATCACCCGTTGTGTTAAAGCAGAGAGCAATGATCTCTGCGAAGTGACCCTGAGAGAGAATCACAAAGACAGATTCAAGAAAAGAAGAGCGACAGCCTTTTCCACTCCAGCAGACAAACCTCATATTTGGTTCCTCAATACATCTGCAAGGGCTCACAGAGAAATTAATCATTTAGAATCATAGAGAAATAATTGGTTAGTTAAAAGGGCTAATTGTGCAGCACAAACTAAGTGCTCCAAAGGGGGAAAAGCCTCCATACAATTCACCATATCCTCCTCTAACTCTAACCCCACGTCAGTTCAGATCACATGACATATTTATTTACATTCCAACTGCACGCTTGACTGATCAACAAAGCAGAATGCCTGAAATATCCCATAAATTGTCATAATGAAAATGCCAAATTCATTTATTAACACGCGGATGAGTGAGTTTTCACTAATTACGATCAATTAAACATAAATCGTTTAAAAACCCCTTAGGAGAGGAGCTTGTGAGGGGAAATGATCAGGCTGCCATTACAAATCAAGAAAGATAGATCAACCAAAACGAAAATACTAACCGCTAATGTGGACACTTCTTCCCCACTTTCAACATCCCATAGTTTAGCTGTGGTGTCCATGCTGCCTGTGGCAACCAGGGTACTTTGAGGATTGAAAGCCAAACAAACCTAATGGAAATAGATTCACAAAAAGTTATTATCACATAGTTTACCAGGTGCACAGCAATTACACCATTTGAATCACACAACTTTTGACCGACAGGGCTATGAAAGTGACCAGGAACGTTGCTGGCCAAATGGGTGGCATGAACAGAATCATACTAAGGTGCTCTCCAAAATGTGCACAATTTCATGTTTTTTTTTGTTTGTTTGTTTGATGGTTTGTTCAGGATGGAATAACTGAAAAATGCTACAGTAAAATGCTCCTATAATTTGGATTCTGACAGTCAATAACGCTTTTTATATAACAATACTTTTACTAATAATTTTAAATATTTATTAAGTACCTCTATTGCACTATTCCGCTCAATTTTTTCAGGGACTTTGAAGCTAAAAGCTTTATCTCGGCAATATGTCTATTGAAAAAAAGGAAATAAATCAGCAGAGATAAGACCTGGCAAGAAAGGTGGGTGTGGATTGGCTGTGTGAATTTTTTTGTCGTTCTGTCTCTCATCATTGCAAAAAAAAGCTCCCAGAGGAAAACCCCACACTAGCAATTGTGATTCACACAGGGAGCTATATGGGGAAGTTACATTGATGGACTTTACTTGTTTTGCTTACTAAATTACCTCAGCTGTCATTTGTTTACAATGTTTACAGGATTTTGTTTTTATAGAAGATATTAAATGATATTATGTGATATAAGGCACTTTTTTTCTCTGGATAATGATAATTGTAATGTTTAAACCATACACTTGTAAAAAAAAATTGGATGACGCAACACGCCTACTGTCATCATAGGGCCAATATGCAGGAACCTCCGAGCTGGCATAGTGCACACGTGACTTCCTGTTAAGGATGGAACCGTCATGGTTTCAGAACTCCGCCTCTTGTCTGGATTACACACACCCCTCTCACACGCAGCCTGCTATATACAATTTATTTTGATGTCTCTGAATTTGGTTGATGGCAGCCTAAATGATCTTTCCCACGACATGATGACAGCAGTCAGAAAATCATTAAAAAGTTTTGTGTAAATACCGTCATTTTTGAGGAAATAATTTTTAAAGTTCAGCCCGTAGATTTGTATTGGAAATTATTCTGCAGCCAGCACCACAGGGCAGCTCGCCATGGCTCAGCTTCACTCCACCGGCCACAATTGGTTTAATTTAGTAGCCATTTCTTTCCAGAATATATGATAAAACATCTATCGTTGAAATATATTGCAGCTTATTTTGCTAAATTTCTTATTTTGTGTTTCAAAGAAGAAAGTAGTAACAATGACAGAACTTCAATTTGCAGAACAATCCCTTTGACTCTCTGTGCATTCACTTTTAAATCTCAAACCTAATTGTTTCACCCTTTGAGCAAAAAGCACAATCTTGTACACTTGTTTTGACATCAACTGCATCTGGCTCACAAGATTTTACCATGCAGCAATAACTGTGACCTTTAAAGAGGCCAACGCTGCATAAATACATTCACATTTTACTGCGTGTGTGTTCATTTCCCACTCTCTCTGTGCTTCTTTCTTCAGAAGAACACAAAAGGGGATATTTTTCAATAGTTTCATGCAATAGTTTTCCTGTCCAAAGTAAAAAAACACTGTTATCCTTCATTTCAAGGTTTCCGAAGCCACAGCATTGGTCCCACTGTCTCACTTTCCCTCATATATTTAAAAATAATAGCATTTTAATAACACTTAGGTAGTAATAAGGTATATATTTCAAGCATTTATTTCAAATTGTTCAAATTGTAGGCTCTCTGGATCCCAATAGTTAGTTAATTAACTGAATTAATCAAGGGAAGGAATATGGACTTGAAGACCATCATTGACACGTCCATAAGGAGAAAAAGAGCTTACATTTTGAACAAATTGAAACAAATAAAGGGTTGAAACACTTCACTTTGTGTGTAATTCTAATTATGTGACCCATACTAGAACAAACAATAAAATCTCCAGGAACTAGAAAGCTGTTTAAAACTTGAACCATTTAGAAAAAATACTTTCTATGCAAAAAAAAGATCTTAATTAATTATTTAACCATAGATTTTGATAACAATGAAATGTGATGTTTAGAATATTATATGAAATGACAGTTGTAGCTTGATATGTGGGGGGGGGGTGGATTTCAGACTCACAATTTCCGCCATATGTCCTCTGAATGTGTATAAGCACTTTCCTGTTTCAACACTCCACACTTTGCAGGTCTTGTCAAAGGAGCCTGTGGCAATCTTGTCTCTGAGAGAGAGAGAGAGAGAGAGAGAGAGAGAGAGAGAGAGAGAGAGAGAGAGAGAGAGAGAGAGAGAGAGAGAGAGAGAGAGAGAGGGGACGACTGTTATAACTCAAAGTGACAAATGGAACCATTGTAATAACAACAGCAGTTACCCTGCAGTGCCCTAGCACTGCAGAAACAGACATAAAGGAACCTAAGACAGCTGTTCTCCTTTTGACCAGAAAAGAGATCAGAGTGCCCCTTCCTGAGCTTCTCATGGCATTAGTGATCAAGAGTTGTGTCGTTACCCATAAGGGTTGTTGAAGGCAATGGCGTACACAACATTCCTATGACCCTCCAAAGTGTGCAGCTCCTCTCCGGATGCAGTGTCCCATATTTTACACGTCCTGTCATAGCTTCCGGTTATAAAGCTGCAAACAGACGAGAAACAGCCTTTAGAGGAGGCGGGTACAAGCATGTGAGCACTGCTGATAAACTCACCTTGATCCTGATTTATTGAAGGCTACATTCGTCAGGGGCAAGATGTGAGCCTGAAGTGCCTTTAGACAGAAGAGACATGTGAGGGGAAGCTCTTGAACACATTTATTCATTCCTAAAGTATAAGCTTGGCTGTGTCATTTGCATATTTAATTACCACAGCTTTGATCTGCAATGTCAACTTTGTGTTCATTGCTGCCATCTAGGGAACGTTTTGGAAAGGGCTCTAATCTTTCTAGAATATCAACCAGTTGAGGCCGGTGTGCTTCTGTGCAACAAATACGTACAATTATCATCACAATTGTTTATTTAAACATACAAAGAACTTTAGCGGTTTTACTTTTTATACATATTTTTTCCCTTCTGTTCTTGAGAGCACTTTTTTTGTCATACCACTATCCTTGGTCTGATCCTGCAGTTTTACTGCTGATACGGAGTGTTCTCTTCATCTGTCTTTTAAATACTAAATAAATATCTGAAGAGGAGGTCAAGTTTCTCCTGAAATGTCTCTCCCTCTGCTTTTTACAGATCATGTGGTCAAGTTGGCGTCATCAGACCAGGACCTCCAGTGTCCACTGGGACAATTTGCAGCTCAATGTGTATTGGCTGGGTTAAGAATCAGCACCTAAAAATCCAAAGGCCATGGTTCTTAGTCGGAAAAAAAGTGGAAAGCTCCCTTTGAGTTGGTGGACTTCAAGTATCTTTGGGTCTTGTTTAAAGTAAGGGGACTATGGAGCAAGAGATTGGCAGATGGAGTGGTGCAGCCTCTTCAGTCATGTGATAGATGTAGCGATCCTTAGACAAAGTTCCTAAACTCATCTTACCTATGACCATAAGCTCTTGGTCATGACCAAAAGGATGAGATCCAGGATATAGGCGGCTGAAATGAGTTTCCTCCGCAGGATGGCTGGGCGCTGACAGGGTGAGGAGCTCAGTCAATCAGGAGCAGCTCAGAGTAGAACCGCTTCTCCTCCACATTAAGAGAAGCCAGCTGAGGTGGTTCAGGCATTTATTTTGGGTGTATCCTGGGCACCTCCCTGGGACAGTATTCCTGAGCATGTCCCTCTGGCTAGAACTGCAGTCTATGAGCTTATTAAGATTCCACCATCACATAAACAACACCATTTATGCACCTCTTGCCTTCTTGCTTACAAAAAATTTTCGTGTATTTTCTCATTTCTACACAAAGTCTAGAGGTGAAGGAGCAGAATGGTGAGGCGCAGTGATGCAATTTTCAACTCACATGTCCGCAACTCAGACTGCAAAAAAACGACTTTGGCATCTTATCTAAGTCAACCCCATCATTTCAAACAAGCCGACCGGCCATGACCCGAATATTATTAATATTATTTTGGATGACTGCAGGCAAGAGTGGATAATCACTTGCGCACATTTATTTTGGATCAACCTGCACATCACTGGTGCGCATCACAAACATGCATGTATGGGAGCTTCTAGGGTACCTTACCCTGAACAGGTAAAACTTGCGCTCATCCTTTTGTGCCACTTTCTCCTGTAGTTTGCAGATCAGAACTTTGACCTGCTCAACACAGGATGAGGTGATGAGTGGCTCTGATGCTCTAATCTCAGACACTAACTCATTCACATCAGTCCTGAAGAGGAAAGATGAAAACCCAATAATTATAGCGTTGTTTCATATAGCATGTATTTCTCTGACAAAATAGTTGCAAATTAAGAATATGAAAGTTAACAATTTTAAAAATGCATAATGAAAAAAATTCATAATGCATGCAAGAAATTGTAAGAAAACTGCAACTTTATAATTATACTAACTCAGGGGTCAACTTTAACAGGTCGATGCACTTGGTCTTTAGCTGTCCTCTTTTCTCGTAGTCCAGGAACATTCCTACACAACACAAAAATTCCTTAGCCAATATGTAACTTAACATTGAAATAAAAATAAACCGAACACAAAAAAAACTTTAATGAGTAAACATTATTATTAAAAACATACCTGGTGGATAGTATCGTATATGCAGACGTTTAAGTCTCATTGTCGCGGTAATGAAAGGCAGCGCTGTCAACAAAACGTTGCTACGGCGACGAGAAATAGTCTTTGCAAGCGCATGCGCACGACAACCACAGACATTATGTTGTACATAATTTGAACTAGATAGATGCCCCATTTGCCGATTCGATAGGATTCGTATTGCGGAACGCCTGTATCAAAACAGGCTAAACTTAACCGGAAACTAAATAAAGCTGCGATGTATCTGGACAATATTATCACAACTGTTCAATATAATAACAAATAAAATTGGTTTATGATCTACATGAAGTTAAAATAATCTCTAGTGACTTCTACAGACTACAATTTATTTAATAAGATGGTAAAGCTAACACTTGTTTGTTTTGTGCAAAAGTACATGTTCAAAAACGCTATATAGACAAAATGCTTTCGAAATGTAAATATTTATATATTTATATAAAGTATATTTAAATATAGATATATGTACAAAATGCAAAGAGAGCCAACAAAAGATCAATACTTGGTGTTTCTACCTTTTGCACCCAAATCAACATAAATTCCTTTATGCACAAAATCACAATGAGTTTTATGATCCACCAATTGTAACAAATAGGTATGATCTTTAATATTAGATATAGTTTATGAACTGAAAAAGAAACAGCTAGGAGGCTTAATGTTAGGCAGGGAAAAGTCAAAGTCATCTACCATGGTGAGTTATGATTGTTTTGATTTTAAGCCAATGAATTAAAGCCTGCAGGGCCAAGGGAGGTTGTGTGGTTTGGCTATACTGTATTGCAACGGCTCTGGCTCGAGATATACACCAGCAGGACTTCATGACATAAAAAATAAACATTAATCTTTAATCAATATAGAGACTGTAATGTTATTTCAACTTTTAGTCATCATAGTGTTTAGCCATTTTTCCCAAGGTTTGCATTTTTTTGGCATGTATACACAGCACATGTTATGGTCACAGATCAAAGTCTCCGTCATAAATGTCATAAATATTCCTTGTCTTGATCTTAGATTTCTCAAACAGCTTCAGCGCTCAAGAGAGATGTGAACTTATTAACTGAAGATTGGCCAAACAATGGGTATCTGGGGGAGATTGAGGAGCTCAGGCTGGGTCTTTCCCACTGTTTTACTCTCTCTTTATGGTTTCTTCGCCAACTGTTGACCAGCAGAGCCTTTCCTTACACCGTACTTGGTGGGACCCAAAAATATTTCAGAGGAAGTGGTGAGTATTGATTTTTCTCTTTTTACTGATGGTTGGGTTGCTGTTCATATCAAAATTGTCAAATAGAAGCTGAATAGAAGATTGATTAATGAAATGTTAAAAATACAACATTTACAGTTAATTCTCTAAAGAGAATACAATGTTATAAGATCTTCAGCTGCACCACAACAATTTTGCTTATTGCTTGAATGAATTGTGGTGTTTGAAAAAAATCCCAGTTTATCCACAGAAAGAATGGTTTTAAGACTTTTATAGTTAAACAATTTTCAAAATATATGACTTTTTTTTTTGTTTGTTTTGAGGGCCATCTTTTTTGGACGTGTCAATAATTTTACCAACTATCTTAGTTCAGAAGATTTAAAATATTGAGCTGCAGTATACAAAACAAGTTATCTAAACAAAAACAGTTGAAACCTGTAATAGGTTCATAATATAATATTTATAACAATATGTATTAGTGTTTACTATAATATGTACTATTTATAACCCCATTTCCTGGTTGATTTCTGAGACAGAACAGGAAATACGTCACAAACAATAAATACTTCTGCACTGCAACGTACCCCTCATCCATTCCCTTCCTCTTTCTCCCCCATCTTCTTTGTGTCTCTCTCCATCTCTTTCTCCCTCTTCAATCCCACAATGTTTAGCTGATTCATATCTAAAGTTAAATAAAGCAGCATTTTCTGTTAAATGTTCTTCATACCTTGCTTTCACATTCTTGCTTTCAAATTATAGTAGTTATAAAACTCAAAAATGTATTGCAGTAGGCTGCTTCTGAATGTTGAGTTTGAGTGGAAGCTAAAGAAATACACCATAAGTAAAAAAAATCAATTTGATCAATACGATTAATTACAAATTTGCATCCCCACTCCTGATTGCTCCTAAAAACAATCAGCACATACATCTTTAGCCTGATATTATCTATGGAATTGAGGAAAGTATTTGTGAATCAACCAATTAACCTTTTTCTTCTTCTTTGTCCCTTTATGCAATGAAGTAGTATTTATTTAGTTTTTCTTTTTCATCTCTATTTGATTGATTTCTGGAATCTATGACACAATTGAAATGTAATTAAAAAACCCACAAGCATTTGTTTTATGTATGTGTCCTGTGCATGAATTAAAGTAAAGAAAAAAAACACAAGATATTAATGTTGAAATTGATAATAAATGCAGATGAATATAAATATCATTTTTTGCTTGTACTTACACATTCATGTAGGAATTTCCATTGTTGTCTACAATTTTTTTGTATTAAATGTTCATCAAAACATAGTTGGGCTTTCTAAACCACAAACGATTGGCCAAATTAGGAAACTACTAACTAAAGTCAGTCTCTCTTTTTATCCAGGTAACAAACCACCTGTTTCCCATCTGGACATATTCATATCTATCCCTGCTCTGCCCTGTCTTCCTCTTAACTGATTTGCTGCGCTACAAGCCTCTCATAATAACTCAAGGCCTTTTTCTGGTAACCAATTACATAATTTTATGTTTCGCCAACACTTTGACTGCTCTTACCTACTTGCAGTTCAACTTTGCCATGGTTACCTCCACAGAAGTGGCCTATTTTTCATATATCTACAGCGTCATACCTCCTGAACGCTACCAACGAGCCACAGGGTACGTTCGGAGTGCCATGCTGAGTGGCTACACATCTGGAGCCACATTAGGACAGATTTTGGTATCATTGGCAAACACAAGCTACTTCCACATAAATGCAATCACTTTGGGACTGATGGTAGTGGCTTTCTGTGTTTCACTGAGCCTACCAATGCCGCAGCATGGAGTGTTTTTTAAGAAAAGAACAGAAGTGTCTACGGAAACTCTGGACGAGCTTAGAGGTAGAATGGTTCTTGAAAAGGAGGCTGAAGAAAGGTCTTGGGCTTGTGAACACATTAAGAGGTCTGGAAAACAAATGTGGCAAAGTCTGAAGGCATCCTATTCGTCTAGGAGACTGATCCAGTGGTCACTCTGGTGGGCTTTAGCCACTGCTGGATACGGGCAGGTTTTTAACTATGTCCAGCTGATGTGGGACCACATTGAGCCCTCCAGTTCATCGTCTGTGTATAACGGAGGAGTTGAGGCCATCTGCACACTTGTAGGTATGGAAATATTACAGTGTGTTTAGCTTATTTCATATTCAGCTCTAATTAATTGTTAAAGTTGTGTTAATTATAGAATTTATTTCATTGAAAGGTCAAAATGGGTGTGACCTGCTGCACAAAGTAGAGAGGGGATTGTGGTTGATTGGTTAGAAACAGAGGTGTGCAGAAAGCGCGAACATTAGAGATCACGAGTGAAATCTAGTAGAAGGAGAAGCAGAGACTTGAGTAGCAATGCGGGTTCACTTCTTTAGCATTTTGAACCGTTACCACCCGCTAGGACAACTACAAGTCTAGAGTTCTGATGCATCATTTAAATGGACTGGAATTTTAAAAACGTCACATCTGCAAAAATGTCTTTTCAAACAGGGATTTTGAAATAGGTAAATAATAAGAAATATTAACCAGTCAAAGAAAAAAAAACGCAACATACATAATGTTGTCTTTAACAATGTTTAACACATGAAATTCTCATCTTATTTTCATAATCCAGGTAGTGATCTGTGGTGGGTCCATTTACAAGCAACCCACACTGACCAACGTTTTCATCTAAGCCTCTGCAACTCTATACCCAACCCACATTTTTTAACAGTAGTAAATGCTTGTCGTAGCATGCTCATTGGGCCGTTGTTTTAGCCTTGTGTTCCATCCTATGTATTTCATAGAAAGTTGTGTTTACTATTATATAAAGTACAAAAGATTAATAGACATCTGTGTTTCAAACTACCGACCGACCCGAATATCAATAAAAATATTTTGGATGACTCACAACCGCTGGTGACTGTGGGTGATTACAGGCACCTGCTCATTTTGGATCAATCAGCGAATCACTGCATCCAGAGTATTGAGGCTCTTTAAAGTACAGTATGCAAATTTTCACCACTAGAGGTCGCATCTTCAACACAATGCCAACACTTGTTTCTAGAACAAACGTAGTAGAGTAGACATGGTCAGTCATTCTTATTTCAGACATTACACAATGGAGAACAGGAACTGGCCACCAAAACAGAAGTATCAGCTCTTCGATGACTTTCTTCAACAATGCTTCAGTTAAAGCTACACTACAATATGTAATATTTCACCACTAGATGTCACTCATTCAAAACAAGCCCAATTTTTTTACATGACCATGCAATGTTTGTATATATCATTTTATCATGATTTGTTTCTTATTCATTTTGAGTTTACAATTATTGATAAGCATAAAGCTCCACCAGACGTGTAGATAACAGAGATATTCACAGGTCAGTTAAAACAAGAAACAAGAAAATCATCAATATATTATATAATAAGCAGTATTATAATTCTTAGTGATCTGCCCTATTGCTTTTCTTAGGGGCGCTGGCGGCCTTCTCTGTGGGGTACATCAGAATTCAGTGGGGAGTCTGGGGCGAGCTCTGTCTGGGGGTCTTCTCCTCCATTGGTGCAGGATGTGTTTTCCTCATGGGCCTCACTGAAGACATCTGGCTGTGCTATGCTGGATACGCCGTCTTCAAAGCCTCCTACATGTTCCTCATCACTATCACAATGTTAGTTTTTAACAGTTGGGATCAATGGGTTATAATGGGTTGTATTTAAATCAGCATCATGCATAAAATACCATTTAATATTTAAAAAGTATTTGCTTTCACAAAGTTCTACCTTTTTACATTTATTTACACATTTTCAAGTGTATTCACTCTGAAATGTATCTGTAGTGTCAGGTTTCCAGCAATCCTTTGTGTTGACTACAATAATACCATGATGAAACCACTTAAATGAAGAGCATTTTTGGCAATATTCTTATTTTTCAATGTTCTCAGAACTTTATGAGCTTTCCTTTTTGAAGTCAGTCAAAGTTTTCAAAAGCAAGAAAATTCATATTTCATTTCTTTAATAACATTTCTCTAATTTCTTGATTAAATTTTCCGCTGAAAATATTTAATCTAACCCATATTTATTATAATCAAAAGTATTTATCAACAGTATTTTTCCATTCCTTTCAATTGTTAAATAAAATGATTTCTGGAGAAGGGTGTATTCAGAATAGAATTCGTTGTCAACCTGAACAGAAAATCTCAAGAATTCTACACTAATTTCATTAGAGCCGCTTCACATAAGGCCAGAATAAAAAAAAATAAATAATAATCTGTTAGATTTCAAGTGTGGATCAATTAAGTGAAATTTATGAAAAAAACAAACTGTAGTCAATGTTTCAATCACTGAAACAAATATCTTTCATATTATGTATTTTATTTTAAATTGAAACTGATTTTAAAACCATCTGCACCAACATTAAATTTGGTTTATTGACACATAGAAATTATGTTTGATTATGTCCCATAGAAAATACCATTAGTAATGTATCGTGCGTGAACTTTGTTTTTCTAGGTTTCAGATTGCAGTAAACCTCTCGATGGAATGCTATGCTCTCACTTTTGGCATCAACACTTTTGTTGCTCTGACACTTCAAACTATCCTCACAGCCATTGTGGTTGACAACATGGCTCTAGGGCTGGACATCAAAACACAGGTAAAAGAGTGAAACTGCATTTTCTTCCCATTTAAAAATGCACAAACACAACAGAATTTTAGCTGTTTACTTACTCTTCACAAAACAGCAACGTTTTAAAATGTTTCGAATTGTAATATACACTTACTGGCCACTTTATTAGTTATTCAAATAAAAATACTATTAGTAAACTAGATTCCAGTGGATTTCAGTTTATTACTTTTACACCTGCCATGCTGTGTTCAAAGTTCAAATTGGAAACAATATCCCACCCTTAAACACTTTTCTTTATTTTAATAACTGTGTATTTGATTAAATATGCTAGATTTGTTTAATTTGTTCTGCTTCTATGGCAGTTTCTTGTCTACGGGGGATACTACAGCACTATATCTGTGCTCTTCCTTGTGCAAGGCATCTACACTGCCTGCAAGCATCACTACAAATCCCCATCAGAAATGAACACACAGCAGATGCCCTCTGCCAACCTGGAAAATCAGCATCAACTGGACAGAGCTGGAAAACAAGACATAGGTCCACTGTCAAATGAAGGGGCTTCTGAAATTTATTATGAAACACTACTGTAAAAAAAACTGTGTATACTAATATTTATGTGAATAAATGTATTGCTATTGATTTAACATCAGACAAGCTTTGCTGCTTTAACCCAACCCTTATTTAACCAAAATAAACAGTTTTAAATTTTCTGTCTGAACTGTTGTTTGTTAATGCAATAATCTGACAATCTTTCTGATTGTCTGAGCTACGTCCAAAACTGAGTGGTTCTTCTAAACATACTGCTTGAGTTAACTTTTGAAATTGACATTTAAACAGGGTAATAATGTGTGTTCGAACATATATTTATTTGATCACAATAATAACAATACATTTTATTACAAGTGGAAAAACATCTTGCCTTTTAGTGCATTACCGCCACCTACAGAGATTTATGTGTTAAAAGTATTTCTAATAATTATTTTATTCATGCTAATATTTAATATTAAGGATTTCTTTACTACATATATGAGTAATGTTTTAGTAACCTTTGAATTTAACACCAGTAAACACGAGGACAGCACCCCCTGCTGTTAGTACACAAAAGCGCATTTCTCTAATGTTTCACCGGAAAGGTCTGCGGACGTGACGTCATAATTTCTTTTCTGGGAATTGCAGTTGAAAATACATGTGGGAAAACCTGGTAAGCGTTTGGTTTTTATTACCTTTTCTATAGATGTTAGGTATCATTTTACTTAACATTTTCAGCTATGTTTACAAATGAAACATGAGGCATTATGGTTGAAAACTAACCGAGAAAAAGAAAATGTATTGGAATTTATTTAGAAATTAAATGCATAGTGAGGATACACGAGCCATGATTTAACTTTTATTATATACCTATAAGTATAAATCGATTACATAAATAGCTATTCAGACATGATTCAAACATTTAAATAAATAAATGAACACGTGTAAAGCAAAACTAATCATATAATACTTATAAAAAGCGTATTAATTAAATTGCATTTAAATAGATGTCGATTCCCTTTTTTCCCTAACTATCTGTTTTATTTGACTATTTTATTCTATTATAGTAACTAAGTGGGAAGCGATTTAAAAAAATACGTTTCCCATAATGCAGCGGGACATAGTTGCGTAACTTTAGGAACGTCTTCCAGGAGAAACTCTGCGGCCCAGACGACTTGGCCGAAAAATCAAGCCCCGTGTGTTTTGAATGACTCAAAACTGAACGGAGTTACTGAAATTCACCCCCAACGAACTGACCGTCGACTGCAGGCGCTCGGAGGTCGGCTGTGAAAGCGATCCGAGGTGGATTTGAGAAAGCAAGACCGCGAGGGCCTATCAAATATGTCCTCCTCCTCCTCCTCCTCGCAGGCATCTTCCAGGCGCCAATGGTGCTACCTCTGTGACCTACCTAAGATGCCGTGGGCGATGATTTGGGATTTTAGCGAGGCCGTTTGCAGAGGTTGTGTGAATTACGAGGGCGCGGACAGAATCGAGCTGCTCATCGACACGGCGCGACAACTCAAGCGCACACACGTGATGCAGGACGGCAGGTCCCCGGGACCTCAACCCGGTGGAAAACATGTGTCCATGGGAAAGGATGGTCCAATGGATGCCGGCAGACCACCCTCAGAGCGTTACGAGAGGGGCAGGGGCGAATACGCTCCTGCCAGGCTGCCCAACGGTCTGCCCAGGCTGGAGGATGCAGGCCCACCTGAGGTGAGCAGGCAGAGTCCTAATGCTAGAAGAACTTTAGTTGGGGCTGTGCCACCCAATTTAATGGCACAGGGACTCGTTGGAGCCCCCCATGGCTTGCTCACCGCCATGCCTGGTCTGAATGCCCGTGGTGGCAGTGCCCCCTTGACAATCTCTGCACCCATGTTAAATGAAATAAGCAAAAGACAGGCATTGGGCATGGGGATGAATGTTGGCGTTGCATCGTTTATGAGCCCAGAGTTTGAGAAGGAGATAAAGGAGAAGCAGAGGAATGCAGAAGCCCTCGCTGAGCTCTCAGAAAGTGTGAGAAACCGGGCAGATGATTGGGCAGGGTGCCCCAAACACATGAGAGATGCCCTGCACACCCTGTCTGGATGCACCCCGTTCAACGTCCGCTTCAAAAAGGACCATGGTCTCGTGGCAAGGGTTTTTGCCTTTGATGCTAAGCTGATGGTGGAATTTGAGCTGAAGGTGTTCATTGAGTACCCGTGTGGATCTGGGAACGTGTTCGCCAGTGTGTTGGCACTTGTCAAGCAGATGTTCCTCGACTCACAGAAAGACACAGGCAAGGTCATTAACTCTGGTTACAAATATGTGGAATATGAAAAGAGGCATGGCACCGGCGACTGGCGTCTCCTGTCTGAACTCCTCAGTGATGCGGTCCGGGCATTCAAGGAAGCACCAACACCAGAAACCCTCCCTCAGCCTTTCCTGGATGCCAGCTGCTCCATGTTGCCCACTGCTCTCTGCCACATTGGCCGTCCCACACAGCCCAGGGTGCGCAGACGAAAAGCTTCACCGGATCCAGAAGGTGCTGAAAGGATGATCACAGAGGAAATGCGCCAACACTGGCCACTTGGTGCCTACCCTGGTATTCCCGGGCACATGCCCGCCACCTCACTTGCCAGTGCAGGACAGCCTCCAGAAGGACATGGCACTGATCCCTCTCCAATCACAGCACTCATGAGCGTCGCTGACAATGTTGGCAGTGCCACTTCGAAAGATGTTACAGGTGTTGGTGGTGGACACTCGGTCAATGCAGGCAGGCAGAACAGCGCCAGTCCTTCATCTGGTGGTGGTCAGCGGCGACTGGCATCAAGAAATGGAGAACCATTGGCCGGCACTAGTGCAGTCAGCTCAGCCACCACGGTCACTGACCAGGGTGCCTTGATGGGTGGAGACGGCTCAGGAGGAGGCACTGGGGCACCCCTATGCTGTACAATCTGTCACGAGCGACTTGAGGATACACACTTCGTCCAGTGCCCATCGGTGCCTGGTCACAAGTTCTGCTTCCCCTGCACCCGGGACTTCATCCGCAGACAGGGCTCAGGCAGTGAGGTTTACTGCCCAAGTGGAGAGAAGTGCCCGCTCGTTGGCTCCAACGTGCCCTGGGCATTCATGCAGGGAGAGATCTCCACCATTCTGGCAGGAGATGTGAAGGTGAAGAAAGAGAGAGACCCATAAAGGCAGAGCAGGTTTGTTTTTAACACTTATATTTTTATTATATTTTTGTTGTTGCATATACATTTATTTTAATTCACTTGGTGGGTTCCACTTTCATGGTGATGGACAAAATATAAATATCCGTGCATTCTCCCATTAAGTTTTTGCAAGCATTGACTGGTTCAGAAAATACATAATATTCTATCTCTATCCCTTTCCATCTATCTATGTTTTCAAAGTAAAAGATCCATAATATAAAAACGATTTTTTTTAGAGAGTAAGAGAAATAATTATTAAAAAATGAATTACAAAAAATTCTTACAGATTATCAATGTAAATTCCCTCTGCAGGAACTGAACATGACTCGGCATTTTTGAGCCATTTTAACATTTCTTTTGTTACATTTTTGACATGCACCACATTTAATTTAATTATACTGAAATACATACATTTTATCAGCATTAATCATTATGAAAAATGTTTTATTTTCTTCACATTACTTTATGTATTTTTAAAATACTTTCTCACTGAAATAATTTTTGACGGGTCTTTATTTTATTTTATTTTTTTACTTCATATTGCGTGTGTTTGCACCATGCAACCAGGCACATTTGGTTGTTTAACAAAGATGGCTGCCATAGCAACCCAAAATGTTTTAAAATTATGAAAACAATCGTTTTTTTTTTTTTTTTGTTTGTTTTTTTTTTATTTTTTTTGTGTAACAAATTCACATATACGTCTGAAAATGTAATTGAAATCACAAAAAAATGCAGATTTTAGACAAATGCACCATTGTTAGCCATATAACAGTAAAGTTTCACAATGGTTACATACATTTGTCTGAATACCTTACTGGAATTCACAAAAAATGCTTTTAAATGAAAAATTGACAAAGTTAACGATTCACAATATAGTCTCGGGTATGACACGTGTTCATATGCATTTCTGATTCTTCAGAACCATTTGTTTAGATTTTAGCAGCATCACCCATGCCTATAACCAAGTTTTTTAACCTAACATCAGAAATCCAACAAAAGGGCCAGTCAAGGCAAAACATAGGCCTAATTAATATTATACATAGATGTGGTACCCTTGACAGCACCCATGGGTTTCTGATAAAGTGTTTGGACGTTCAGATTGATCGTAGCTCCATTTATCAGGTCAATTTAATTGGGGATATCAGGATGTGGGTTCATGTGCTTGGGTATAACTTAAACTTAAGATAAATTTCAGAAAGTAGCATGTGTACTTCCAAAACAAAATGTTCTGATACTGACGAATATTCCATTTCCTCAACAGAATTCAATCCTCAGGCTGAGGGCGGATCAAGCTGGAGCCAAAGATGGCCACCGTAAGCATATGGACCCACAGTGCTGAAGAGAAGGAATCGTCCTCCTCTGCTGTCTTTCTCTCACCCTTTTCTTCCCTCTTTCATCTCTCTCTCAGCAGAAGATAAAGGAGAAATCGGCCACACCCATGTTTTAAACCCTCCAGCACTTACTTTTGACTCTTTGCTTTCCGGGGCCCTGTAATCGATCGATAAGTCGTTGATGAAATGTAACATGATTTGATATCTTGAAGAATGTGTCAGAAATAATCCGCCAGACAGACACAGATTGTATAGAAAGTGCAGTGTGCTTTAAAAATAACAAAACTTCACCCATCACAGACACACTCGACTCGTTTATAAACACAGTGTTTTCACCCAAAACTACGAATGCAATCACAACTCTTTGTGGAACTCAACAGATGTTTTTTTTTTTGGTAGTTGCTCAATTGATTGAAATCATTAACTTTGTTTTCTTTATTGTTTTAATGGAAAATGTCAAAGGAAAATTATTTGTAGAAGTGGTTTGATTTTTTTTTTTTCATTACTCAAACCTTTTATCAGTTGAACACAGTTTGAAAACTTTTTAAAAACATGTCTTCATTTGATTTCTACTCTGTCAATGTCTATAAGTTGGTAGCTTTCTTTAAAAAACATTAGTTGAGGTAATATAAAGATATTTTGAAGGGCAAAATAATATTTACTTGTTGACTCGCCAAGAAAATCAGTGCAACTTTCAGATGTGTGAGCATTGCCAAGGATTTTCAGCCCTGGAAATTTAGAGTTTCTCTTCTATTCTATGGCTAACATTGATCAAATTTGCAGAATATTTGACGATTGACTCAACTTTCTGCAGATGATCTTTGTTATGACTTCCCTTCACTGAGCTCTATATATTTCTTTTACATACAAAGGAACATGGCATTTAATTAAAAAAAAAGCTATATATCTAAAAAAAATCACCTAATGATATGAGAAACAATCTCTTTTTGTCTCTTTTTGCCGACCTGAGTGAAGAGCCAGGAGTCTGATTCTTGGTTTTCAATCACCTTCCTAATAATTCTTCAAAGTGTCAGATTTCCTGTTGATTTCAATTAAAATAATATTTTAAAAATATCTTTATTTGGAACACAGCCCGATCTGAGCTCCTCATGACTCTTTAAATAGTGCAGGTGCTCTTCCTCACCCAGCATGTATAGCTGATATCGTCTGAGCTTCACAGATTTTTTTGTTTTTTACTCTGTAGATTGTACAAGAACTCTCTTTCAAAGGTTCTGAATTTGATACTCCGTCGCTCTATGTACCACTGAGTCTGAATGAATAGAAAACCAAAGATAGACTTGCTGAATATTGTTGTATCATACAATGCTATAGTAACATATATTTTTGTGGTTCAGATGCTTTTGTGGCTTTCGTCAGAGAACATTATTAGGGAATGTTTCACATTGAGAACTACTATTTAAACCTTGGTGGATAGACACGCGATAGATTTTTATTACAAGTAAGCAGATCGCTATATTTTCTATTGTATCCCATTAGCTTTGGAATCCTCAGAGGCAAAGACTAGTTTAAAGATCAGCTTTGTTTTTATGACGAGTGGATGGTCCACATGATTTTCCATATTTTTGTTTTTAATGTACGTGTTTTTAAGAGTTCAATGATCATTCATCTTTTAATCCTCATCTTACTTTAAACCCAAAAGTGTTCTGTATTGCTTTGACATTGTCTTATTATTTTATATAATTGGTAAAAAAGGATGAGTACCTATAAATGCACAAAGTACTGTTCTGTAAGACCTTTGATTACTCTGCTTTTTATGTTACAGCTTCAATTGTATTTAAATTAAAAGATTGAATTTTCACAAACTCTCAAAGTTTCCTGCTGTGTTTTTTTAAAGTTGTCATTACTTTTAATGGTGCCTCACAGGGCTGTCAAGTACCTTGTGGTCTTTAAAAATGTTGTAGTGGTCCTTTTTCATGTTTCCGCCAAGTCTTAACAGTATATGCAGTAACAAACACGGTGAAACATCCATACAGCATTATACCCCTACCCCCATGTTTGACTGTGTGAACAGTGTCCTGTAGGGGTTAAATGCCTCTACTTTCCCTAGTGACATCTCTATGGCTTAAATGGTCTATCTTTGATTATTTTGACAAAAGGGCACATTTACAGTTTGCATTAGGTTGTTCCTAGCAAAAGTTCTGACTTGGAGATTTCTACCCTGTTATCAAAAAAAAAAACAATTTCACATGTGGTGTAATAATTCAGTCCTTGTTGCATGAAACATCTGGAATGACCATTTTTTTTCTCCGGTGGTACAGAACCATGGACTCCAGTGACATTCATAATGCGAATAAAATATTTTAGTTTGTTAGATTGTTTCAAATGGATGCCATATTATACTCAAACATTTAAAAGAAGTAAATCAAACAGTAAGCCACCAGATGGCGGCTTTGTACCGGATTGTAACAATAAATGTAAACGGTTTTAAGTAAACCGATGGATGTAACCTACTGGTGCGTTTAAGGAATAAAAGAATTGAAAGCTTGCCACAGTACAAAAACAAAAGATTGGAGGAGAACTATAAAAGTATTCCGCAATCAGTTTAAGATTTGGTGACATTTAATAAATCATGTGCATTCAACTGGTTTTATAAAAGGCTGGTAAGATTTTTAATTTGGGAAAAAGCCCATCGGATTCTTTTATTTACTCTTTGAAGTTGTCTGTACATAAAACAACCATACACTGATCATTTTCCATTTTATTACATATTTCAATGTGGTTGATTCAAAAAGACAATTTCAATGTACAATTCATTAAAATATCAAAAAAGTTTAGTGTTAGTAAGGCTCAGAACATGCTGTTTTGGTCATCTCCACAGCTGTGCTCAAAAGTTTACATATAGCATAGTTATTTTTATTTTATTTCTTGTCAGTTTTTCAGGGAATACACAGCAAAACTTTTCCACACTCATTGCTATAGTGTTTGGGTGAAACCATTTATTGTCCAACAACTGTGTTTACTTTTTTCATAGATTAATTTTAAATTTAATTTATTTCAATAATCATATATGTCCACAAATGATACGCTGTAAAAAGTTGAGAAAACTCAACGATTAAAAGGTACTGCTGTGATAAATTCGGGATATGTAAGTTTCAGTCAAGTTATCTTAGAAATATATAAGCTATTTGGTAGGCATCTATAACTAATATTATTTTGCCCGTTTATATTGTAAAAAAACGCAATTCTCAGAAAACGTCCCAAAATCGACCATTGCGAAATCTACTGTATTTAAATAATTCCCTTAAATGAATCACCAATCCATATGTTTCTAAAACAGATTGTAATTAAACTATAACTTATTTTTGTTCAGGCACAAAAAAGCACAACAAGCATACGTCACATACAATGGAAAAAAAGAAATTCAAGGGTGAAGCACCTGCATCAAAACGAGGACCCTCAGAAAAGAGTATTTTACGGCGATCGAAAAAGCTTTGATATCTGCAGGTAACTTTGCATTAACCCTTATACAAGTGTGACGACATTGCTCTTGTCAGACGATTTAACAGATAGCCAGCAGCGTGTTTCCTGCCATTCTCCGGCGCGCTTCCATGTGAATCCTCCGAGGCCTCGTTTCAACATGTCAGACTATCATTAATGGCTCACCGCTGTTCGACTCCTCAAAAGACTTAAGACACGTTTCTAATATTCTGCTTCCTCCATTAGCGTCGCCCATTAAGAGCATTGTTATCCAATTATAGAGGTGTTAATGACCGCTGCGCCTCGACTCGGCCTCTGCAGGAGGATCAGATGTGTGTTCGCCAATACACCATCCGAGGAGCAGAGGATCACGGGAAGGAAAGCGTGCCAAACTCTACCCTTTTCTACATTAGTTTCATTTATGCTGTTTTTTTTTCGATTAAGTTTTGAAAAGGTCTTATTTCTCAAAATATGGCCTATACTTAACTTAATTCGACATAAATCTACCCTTTAAAATACGTCAACACAATATAGAGTATAATTCAGTAAATGCGATATTAACCGATAACACGTGACCTGAGTGTGCATTAAACTGGCGTTACACAAACAAAAATAATTAATTTTTAGTGGCATAATAGCCGACTTTAAAATACAATCTTATTAAAATGTTAAAATAACCGATTTATCATTCAAACAGCTCTGTTTTATTAGCTTTTATATTAAATACCTTATATTTTACAATAATGATAATGTTTGGTGTTCCTTCATTTCAATTCAGTGTGTTTCTTTCTTTCAGTGTGAGCCTTTTCGGATAAAAGTGTATAATAAATGTAAAACATGTTGTTCAAATAGAGGATTTTTTTCTAGTGGGTGTATCAAAAAGACATGCAATTTTGTCAATATAGTTTGTTTCACAGAATAAAAGTATTTTATTTTTAGCTTTTTGCAATGTATTTTGCCCATTTCTCGGATTAATGCTCTTATGCAGCTCAAGAAAAAATATTAATTCTCGCTTCTTATTCATGCCAGAATATTGAAGCCTTCTCACTGACTGACTGAATTGTGCCACTTTTTTGAGCAAGCCTGTGTTTGAAATCATTCAAAATAGATTTTTCGAATATCTTTGAGAAATAAAAAAAAGATTTTTTTTACACAAATATAGCCCCATACAATTACTATTATGTTTGACATTTTCTACAAAAGAGAAATCTGTTTACAAACTCTTGGCTTGCATTCCACAGAGCTGTTTTTCATTTGTTTGTTTGTTTATACAAAGCATTTTAAAGCGGTGCCTTTTAAATTTAAAATTGGTAATATTTTATCATGATTGATAGTTTTGTTGTTGCTTCATTTCAATTCAAGTGTGTTTCTTTCAGTGTAAGTCTCTTAGCTAAAAGTGTATGCACAATTGTAAAAGTTGCTCAAATGTAGACATCAAATCTAGTCTAGTGCATACATCAAGTTTTTAGAGCACAAAATTACATTTTGAACCATATGCGAATATAGTTTATTCCACAGAGAAAAAAGTATTTAGAGCAAGTGAAAATCAACTTTTCAAATTGCAATATTTTCTCATATATTTTCTTGAATATGTCTAATTTGCATTTGCAATAATGTCCTAATGCACAGACTTACTCAAATATGAATTCATTAAAAATCAGAAGACGATTCTGTTTTTTTAGGCTAGCCAATTGGAATATTTATGCCTTCTCTCTGATTGGCTGGATTTGAGGCAGTTATGTGTTTGAACCACAAGTTCAAAATGTATTATTCATTTTTTTTCTTTGTGACTATTTTATCCACAAAGCTGCAATCGTGTGTGGGCAAAATGGCTTTCAAATGGCCAAAATGCGCTCTCAAAATATACTGTTTCATTAGCAACATTCTGACGCAAATATAACCCCATACAATTACTACAATTGTTGACACTTTGTTGCTTTTCCATTGTTTTGCCAAAGAGAAACCTTATTACAAAACTCTTGGCTTAATTTCTGTTGAACTGGTGTTATATTTTTTATTTATTTGAGTTTACCAGTTACAGCTATTATGCGGTAATGGCTTATTTGACTCGTGGCCATTTGACAGACAAACTACCGTTTAAAAGAAACCAAACGACGACTAAATATCCCGGGTTGTACTAATAGTAGTCTTATTTCTCAGAGCAAATTAAATGAAAGAGCTGCTGAAATGTGTTGTGTGAACATCTCAAGAAGATGCGTTTTTGGGGGTCCGGTCTCTGCTAATCCCGTCGACCCCCTGCCAGCTGATCAATTCCATCTCCATTCATTAGCCATTAGGAAATGCATAGACATTGTGATGTTCCTGTCTGCGCCTAACAACAGATGTGTATTCTCAGCTCCGCTGCCCTACAACCCAACGGATCATTTCAAGCCATGCTTTCCAAACGACCCCTGCATTTGACTACAAATCAATGAAAATGTCAAAGATTTTTGAAGTTAATTGTTAGTGAAAGGGCTTTTGTGCTGTTGAAATAGTCACGGAGCCTTTAATCGGCGTAAACTTTGGTGAAAACAGGCCTAAACAGAAAATATGGAGCAAAGGCAAAATCAAATAAACTGCTTAGATGGTCAGTTAAACTAAAACAAAATAGCTGTTCGATGTGTCACGTGTCTTTCTTTTAATGAGTTTGAACGAGTTTTGTTTCCCAATGTGCACGGCCTGGTGGGGTTTGGGGAGAGACGAGGGGACTCCGTGTGAGCGGGGTGAAAGTGATAGCTGAGGGGATTTAACAACTTTTAAAGCTGGCACCTGAGATTGACACCGCGGGACCCCCACTGTGATGAGGTTAAAGCCTGATGAGCTTATAGCCCAACACCCTGAAAACAACACCCCTATACCGCTGATGATTATCGATCTATAAGAAATGATCGACGTGCGAGGAACTACACAACATGCTACTCTACAATGAGTGAGTCCCTGCTTATCCACCCCCCCCTCCTTTTCTCTCTCTCTCTCATTGCCAAAGTAGCATAAATGATGATAGTAATGCAAGGTATAAATATATAATAAAACTATCATTCAATTAATGTACTTTTTTTAGCAACCCAAAATGGAATATACAAAAATATAAAGTAATAAACTATGCATTACAAAGAAATCATGTTTTTGCACCCCCCCAGTCACCCACCCCCAGCCCGTGCGTCTGGGTCGGAAGACAATCGGTGCTGTGGGCCAATATACAGAGCAGCAGGGGGCATGCGCGAGCTTCAGGGCCAGTCTGCTCGTCCTGGGCCACGTCGGGGCGGTCCCTCACCTGCCTGCGCGCTTTTAAAGCCCGAGGTGCAGGTTACTAGTCACAGAGACCCAGGAGCGCGCTTACACTCGGGACCAGGCAGGATTACCAACTTGAGCATGTTTTCTTGGTGCCTAAAGTAACCTAGCTATGAGAAAACAACTTTTTGAACCACAGGCTGAGGAGATAACTTCTTAATTTTTACTTCGCGAATTGTTTAAGTGGAGTTATTAAATTCGGTCGTTTCCGTGGACTGGTTTTCGCCCCGACAAAACCTTTAAACCAACTTAAACCGTTTTCAGACTCGGTTAGTGGTCGGTCAGCCTCACTTTTCAGTTTATACGGGGATGTTGAGCTCCGTGAAGATGGAATCCCATGAGATCTCGGAGTGGAATCCTTTCTATAGCGAGGCCAGCGAGGTGAGTCTTTATTTATTCTCCTTTATTTACTTTATATAAGTTAGATAGATAGACAGACAGATCGATTGATAGATAGACAGACAGAAGGTGGATGGATAGAAACTGTAATGGTTTGGTAACAAAACTTTAAAAGTACAAGACATTTCTATTACTTATCAAGAAAGCTGTATTAAGAAAACCACACACTTCTGTACCATTTTATCCCAGAGTTATTGTAACATTAAAATTAAAATATTCAATTTATCGGTCTGCCTGTGCTGTTTTAAAGCCAAATATCGGAAATTTAAATGTTATTATTTTTATTGTTACAATACAGCCTTGCTTGATTAACTCAACAGATTGATGTATTTTACTGGTTGAATTAAATGTAAAATGTATTATTAAAACTGCTTCGTTTACCATCATTTCCGCACGCGTTTCGCAAATTCTTTGGTCCCGCGTTCATTAAAAAACGAATTGTTGTTGCTTTATTCGTTTATAATGTGTATTTAATTCGTTTTTACCAAACTCGCAATATCGTGCTTTTTTTAGAACAAACGAAATTCAAAAAGATTTTTTCAAACACTTCAGATCTCACCAGAGCCGAAATATTATGTTGTAACCAATAATTGATTGAAGTGATTCAATTAATAAATAATTCATTTATAGACTACTTATTTCATTACATAAATTTGGAAAATGCATGTGTATATAAACATAATTAAGTAGCTTTCGTAGATTGATTAGTGATGTGGTTACAAGTGTTTGGTTAATGCATTTAATAACGTTTCCCATGCACAGCTAAACCAAATAAGAATGTTTTTTGTGTGTGTATGGTTTTAACATAAACTAAAATGGGTTGCCTTATGTCACAGTCACAAAAAAGCATCATGAAAGGCACCAATGAAACGGAAGCTAATCCTTTATATTTGATTTATTTTACAGGCAGTGGTATAAATGTTTTTTGCCGTTTTAATAACGGAATTGAATGCTTTAACATCATCTTTGTTCTTTTTTTTCTTGCAGATGTATTCCTCTCCGAGCGCCATGAACTCAGTGAGTGGCTTGAACAGTTATATCAACCTCAACTCTGCCTGCTCCTCATCCACCATGAGCATGGGCTACCCCAGCAGCCTCAACAGCAGCCCATTGAGCACCATGAATGGGGGAGGAAGTGCCAACCACATGAGCCTGTCGCCAGTGAACCCCAATCCTCTGACTCCTCTAGGCTCTTCCGCCTCCTCTCTGGGCTCCCTTTCACATTACCAAAGCATGGCTCAGCCAATGTCCCAGATCAACTATCCATCTCCTACCTCTCTCAATCGTACCAAAGAGATGCCAAAGCCATATCGTCGCTCCCTCACTCATGCCAAGCCACCCTACTCCTACATTTCCCTCATCACCATGGCAATACAGCAATCCCAAAGCAAGATGCTCACCCTCAATGAAATCTACCAGTGGATCATGGACCTGTTTCCATACTATCGCGATAACCAGCAGCGGTGGCAGAATTCCATCCGGCACTCTCTATCCTTCAACGATTGCTTCGTGAAGGTGGCACGTTCACCTGACAAGCCTGGCAAAGGCTCCTACTGGGCGTTGCATCCAAATTCTGGGAACATGTTTGAAAACGGTTGCTATTTACGTCGCCAGAAGCGTTTCAAGATCGAGGAGAAGTCTGGGAAAAAGTGCTCTGCGAAATCTCAGGAGGGTAGCAGGGGTAAGGGCAGCCATGCCACAGAAGGGATGCAAGAGGAGCACAGTCCCACCACGGGTTCTGAAGGAGCTGACTCTGCACATTCTGACAGTTCCCATCCTGGATCCGTCTCTGAGGACAACCAAAGGGGTCTGGTTCCCTTGGAATGCCAGTCTCAAGCTCCCAGTCTTTCCCATAGCTCCCCAGTGCCCTCATCTGTGTCATCATCCATGCCCGTTTCTAGTTCACACCTGCACTCTCAGGCCATGACTGGAAGCCCTCATCTGTTGGGAAGCCCCATGCACCATTTGGATCTGCAAAATGACCCAATGAAGTCAATGGACCCTCACTACAATTTCAACCACCCTTTCTCCATTACTAACCTCATGTCAAACGAGCAGAAGATGGACCTCAAATCTTACCAGGACCAGATGATGGCGTACAACAGCTATGCCACATCATCGCCTGTAGGTGCCAAGCAGATCTATGAGACTGCAGGGCAATCTGCCATTGACTCCGGTGCATACTACCAGACGCTCTATAGCAGGTCTGTGCTCAATGCATCCTAATGACTTCCTCTTGGAGTCAACTGAACTCCACAGACTCTCAGTGGCAAAACATCTTCAGCTTAGACCTAACAAGGCATTAAGATCTTCTGTTTCTACGCTCTTAATAATCAAGGTTCCAAATAGGCCAGACATGAACCACTTGGGTTCATTTACAGATGTTCCTAATTAGTGTAAGAAATGGGATAAAAAAGGACCAAAAACATTAATGTGACATGCATGGAACCATTCTAAGTTGACTACTCTTTTATTTATGAGTTTAACGTTGCTTTAAAACTCTGAAACTGTACTTTTTATTTACTCTCTTTCTTCTGTGTCCCTTTTTTGGAAGCATTCAAATTTGATTAGCATTTTATGCAAATTAGAAATATGCTTCCCAACTTCTGTAGGATAAGCTCGGTATCGTGTTAAAAATACTTTAAAATAAATGAAAGATACAAAAGTTCCAGATAATACAAGGAAATATGGCAAAATTGTAGGCTTATTTATCAAAACTCAAAATATACTTTAAAATCATCATGCTTTATTTTGTTTATCCAAATTTTTGTTCATTTTTTTTAATTTGACATTTTTTTTCTGTTCAACTTGAGAAGCATTTAATGAGACATCAGAAGTCATTTTCAAAACAAAACATGTCAGAATATTGTTTTCTGGAAACAAATCTACCGGTATATCCAGGAAATAGTCTCACAGGTCTTAGGCTGATGCTACATGTATATACAGTATATATATTATATATACTGGTTTTGGGGAAGCTGGAGGCAGGCATTTATTTATAAAGGGAAGAATTTAATATATCTTGTAAGATTTGTGTTGTGGAGTTACTTTAATGCGATGACTTTAATAATAAGAGGACTTAAGTGTTGAGTTCTGGTTACTGCTGTGAGCAGATGTTACTGTGTTACAGGGAACCTCTCCAGGTTTGTGTTACAGTGTAACACATGCTCAGCCCAGCGCACATGTACATGCAGTGCGCTTAGAGAAGGGGAGCTGAAGAATTTACTTTTTTTACACTTGTTCGTGAAGTCTTTTTGTATATTTTGAAGATATTTGTACAAAAGGGAGAAAAAAAGTTTAATAAAAATTCTCTCAGTGATTGTGTCGTTCCATCCATGGAGTCTTGTGTTCTTCAGATTCAAATAAGAAATAGTGACCCTTGTCTCCGCCATTTCAAAGCAACCAATTATGTTTCAGCTCATTCTTGTGACTAATGGTTGAACCTTTATTTATTATGTAATGGTCAGTGCTTTAAGTGGGCCGGTACAATCATTTTTAAAGGCTCTCTAGAGTACCACCACTTCTCCAATTGCTGAGAATGTACCGGTATTCACTCACGACTGCATTTGCTTTATTTCTATTGTAAACTTCCATCTTGACTTTTCAGAACACTCTACCGACATTAAAGTACCTGGATTATATCGTCCGCAATATGCGATTGCATAACAAGCAGCTGGCAGTGTCAAGTGGCAACACAAATGCTGAGAGACAGATGAGTGCAAGAAAAGAGGTTGTCAGTAAAAACGCATCTCTTGTTAAGTTTAAATTTATCACACGTAGCTTCAGCAGCCCTTTTTTTTTCTATTTCAAGAAAATCCAGCATTTTCTGTAACACTGTTTCCTGATTTTGAATTTTGTAGTTGTACACTTTCATTTGAAATAATCGTCAATATGTGACTAAATGTGTTTAAGTAGGGGATTTGACCCAGGCTCCAAACCGGATTGTGAGAAATTTACTGAGATTTATTTACATTCAGGAATGTCTGCATTTCATGTTCCGATCTCCAAGGAAATACCACCACTTCTTTGTTGTCCACTGGTAAAAGTGATGCCTTTTGTGCATCATTTCAGTGTCCAGTGATAAAACGCATGCAAAACATTTAGCTACCCACAAATATTATTTAAGTTTCTTTGTAAAATTATGTTTGAATCACTTGCTACCTTTGAAATGGAAGAAAGGTTGGTACTAACAGAATTTGCTGGTTGAAATATCCCTTTACGTATTTATGCAATGGAGATAAAGACTGTAATAAACCCAACTGACTTCCCTTTTTAGGAAATATGGGCGATAATATTCATAAAAGACGACGTGAGAGAGCTTTCACTGTTATCCCATGCTCTGTCCTGCTCAGTTTAGCTAAGGTGATAGTGAAATCAGCAGACAATGCACTAAGGGCCATTTCCATACAATCCTTTGCACTAGTGACCTCTCTGTTCCTCACTGCTGGGGGTTTGGAACAGAGAGGTCCCAAACCAGGTTTTATCAGGAACACTTTTCAGAGCCTAACGTAATTGTCTTGATGTGTTTGTAAAAGATCTCGTCATTTTAAAACATTCTACAGTCATTTCAATAAAAACCTTGTGTCAAGACGTCATATCGCAGGTGTATTTTTTTGCATTGATTTATTTTCTAACAGATCAGAACTGATATATTTTGGGTTTTTTTTCAGTGTAGTTTTATTTATGCTCAGCTTTAAGACCCTTTAACTTGGAAAAAAAATTTAGTACAAATTAAGAAATTTTGTTTTTCTTTTGCTGTTCCTTAAACTCACAAATGTCATGTTTTTTATTTTTCAAACTGTACCACAATCAGAATCAGAATTGTGTTTTTTTTACCATGACATGAAGAGATTTCTACATTACGTACTAGGACTTTACAATGTGGTTGTAAAAATACAAATAGGATAAAAATAATTAATGTACAGTAAAGAAGAACAATGGAATCTGGAACTAAACTAGTTATGATTGGCCAGCGGAGTGAAACCATTCCGCGGCGAGTGCCCCCATGGCGGTGGCTGTAAAATGATTACCACCCAATACAAGTCTATTGGAAAAAAGTTATTTCTTCTTGGCTCAAGTTTATTTTCGTGTGGTTCACGGTGGTTTAATTTTTCCCTAGAAAAACTAGGCGGGATCATGTGATTGACAGCTACACAGAACAGAGCTGACATCGCGTGTTACGCTGTTATCACGTCGTAAGAAAGATCATTTAAGCTGCCAACAATCAAATTTTTCTTTAAATTACAAAATAAATTATATCAGACTACATGTGAGAGGGGCGTGTGTGAGCAAGACTCGAGGCAGAGCTCTGAAACCTCGACAGTTCTTTCTTTAACAGGAAGTCACTTATGTGCATGTGCAGCCGTCAATGGCAGCCTCCTCTCGAGCTCGAAAATGACATCCTTTTAGCCCAGTGGCAGTAGGTGGTATCACATTGTCCATATTTTTTACAGCCTTGGATATGGCTGTAAGGAAATATAAAGGCTATGTAAAAATAAGGTAAAGTACTAACGTAAAGAATCTAAAACTGAGAACAAATATATTGTAGTATTTGAACTTATGAAACAATATTAAATTGGTTGCACAAGATAAATGCATTTCAAGTACAGTAAAGGCCTCTACACATTGATCAAATGGCGTCGTTGGTCAGATGTGTGAGCTCCCTTTAAAGCCTCTACACACATTCTAGTCAGAAAGGTAGAAATTACAGAAAAACAATTTTTAAGGTACAAAATTGTCATATTAGCTTCAATGTTTCCCCTATGATTCAGTAAGGGGGCCTCTACACCTTTATGACTAGCAAGCACTCTTTCACCTTGTCCCCCTTCCCCTCTTCCCCCTAAACTTTCAACAAAGATTTTATTTGTTTGTATGAAAAACATGGCTTTCCATAGTTTGTGACCTCTCGCTGCTCGGGAGACATCAATGAAATTTGTAAAAAATAAAAAGTTTTATTACAGTTTATATATTTATCTGATCATATACTTGCTATAAACATATATTTTGATATTTTTCCATTAGATAATCTGAAAGTAGATTTCAGTATATAGTGATTCCAGTGCTAAAGGTTACTGAATTGTGGCCAGTCAGAGAGATTTTCCCCATTATGTACCAATTAACAACCTACAAGCCTACTGAAACCTATCATTATGTTTCTCAATGTAAAATTGTGATAGAATTGAACCTCCATGATTTGCAAAAATGGAAACAATTTAGTATCCTATATTCTAATATTTAATGTAAGGTTACAAGGAACAGCTCAACGGTGTACAATTGTTTCTTAAAAATAAAAATCCACTTTATAAGCTCAGTAAAAAGAGCTGGAGTGATGGATTAACTGCACTGAAAACATGTCCCATCTGCCAGGATGTAATAAGCATTTCATGCTTTATTATCTCGACAGCATCCGGTTGTGAGTCACTTACGCCACATGAACTAAAAACAATTTCAGAATCAATTTTAAACCAACTGTTTGGTGTTGAACACCATCCAATTCCCCCTCTCATTAACCCCTGCTCTGTCACTTATCTGTGAAACAGTTCTCCCTTGTCATGTCACTCTTTCAAAGGCTTGAGCGGAGCACATGCAAAAGTGAGGGAAGGATTAGAGACAGAGAATGTAAAGTAGACTCTGCCCTTTGGGTCTCCTGGTGGGAATCTATAGTGCTTATTTCTTCATGAGAAACACAAAGGGACCTTGCTGCTGGGCCACTATGCTGATAAGATAGCCAATAAACCACTGATATGGTTTCCATGGTGACAATGGCAAATTAGGGACAGGCAGCAGGGCACCTCCCATCATGACTAAACTCAACAGAACTTTTTGCTTTGTGATATGAATAAGAGCTTTGGTGGTTTTTAACTATTTTAAACAGTTCCCTCTTTCTCTCATTCCAAGCATACAGTTTATTGGGATGATGGAAATTGGTAAACTTGTTTTTCTGGAAGTAGTTTCCAAGAGCCTCTGACAATACATAAAAGCAGCCCTCTTTTGAATGGTGAGTATGTTTAAAAGTAAGGTTTTTAAATTCAAATTACACTTGTGTTGTACTTTACAACCTGTAAAGTACAAGAGCTGTACTTAAAACCATAAATTTATAAAACTAGAGAATGTTCCTAGTAAAAATCCCAACTAACGGTATACATGTGACTTGTGATGTAAGTATGCAATTATTTGGGGAGAGGGGCTGGTCTCAGACAAGTTACCCACTACAACCCACCCCTGTGCCATGGTGCGGCCCTTATTTTCCTTTTAAAACTTGTATTTCTTAGAAGATTTCTTTTAAATCAGTCCCAAAATGTACTAAAAATACCCCAAAAATATTTATTTCTTCACCATGAGACAATAAAATCAACACTGCTGCGTGCATTTGATCTCATTAAGTAAAACAAAATTTGAGCATCCCTCACAAATTGTGGATTTGTTGGCCTTTTTTTGAGTTTCATATTTTTAGGGTATTTTGTAATAACAACATGTTTTTTTACAGCACATTTCACATAGAAACCCTTGTAAAAGTTTCACAATAAATTAAAATAAAAATGATGTGCAGAGTTAAAAATAGAAAATTGCATGTCTAAGAAAAAGGTCACCAAAGTCTGTAAATATAATATTTTCAATAAATTTAATTAAAAGGTTTACGGCACTCAAAACTTTAAGTTGCCTTTAAACACTTGATTAGACTATCCTAGATAACAGTACACAAAAAATACCATTTCTTAACACAAATTAAACTTTTTGAGTAAGGTTGGTCAACTCAAATATTTTGAGGCAATTGGTTTACACTAAAGTTTTGAGTGCAGTAAACATTTTGGGTTAATTTTTGCCAAAAAAGTGTGTTTTTAACTTAAAGTTTTTCATACATCCACAGAAGCAGGAAGCACATTCTTTTTAAAACCAGTCAAGTACATTTTACGAGTCAACCAAGAACACAAACACTATTCAAGGAGTTTTCTCGATCAGATTAGTTAATTCAACCAGGGATGTGTAATATTGTTTAGCCTAGTGACATAAAAATGATTTAAAAAAATGGATTTGCCTGCCACATTGCACGACTTTAAGTTTTTGTGAATCTTGATATAATGTGTTTTTTTATCCATTAGTTTTCTTTTACTGCTGATCTGTGGTCAGGCTTGTAGGGTTCAATAACAAGCTTTCAAAATACTGGGTTCGCTCTATTCGATTGCATGGCAACATTCACTCCTAAGGGGAATTAAGAATCTGCAATTTAGCTGAATCATGTTTTCTCAGGAAGAACATGCAAACTGGCTGAACTCGGATCAGAGAACCTTCTAACTGAGGAACAGCAGTGATGCTCACAGCAGCAAAACGTTTTATCTTCAATCAATTTATGTATTACTGTACCTTATCTTCAGGCATGCTATGGAAAAGTAGATATAACGTTTAAAGTAGAAGTACACATTCTAGCAATATGGCAAGCTTATTATGTTGGCTAGTAAAAAAAAGTTTATGCCAATCATAGTAAAAAATAAACATTTTAAGACATCATTGATGGCATTGATGAACTCTGTCTCAGCTTTGGTAAATGATAAAGACATGGGGCATGAGGAACTTTCTATGATGCCACTGACCCCTCCATAGCAACCAAAAAATCTACCTTGGCAACCTTTCTGTTATGGCAAACTTTTTTGCTAATAAAATACTTAGAAATCACAATTTTTTACCCAAACATTTAGCCACATAGTTTAACGTATAGCCACTGTATTACTTTACAGTTTCAAGCATTTCATTTTTCAAACAAGTGCATCACATTTATATGTTTTAATTTGTTTTTTCTATAGGTGCTAAGCTGTTCCGATGCTGAAAGGGAACAACAGCACTCATTGGATGTGGCCTTTCACCATTTTGCATGAGGTGAGTTAGAACATCCTTTACTGTATTAACCCACCCTGGTAGGAGCCATGCTGATAGTGCTATATATCGGGTTGATATTTCAAGTATAAATCAATTTTATTGCTTCCTCTTTGATCTTATTTGACGCTTATAAAAACACTTTGTGGAATTTCAAGAAACAGTGTTTCAGGAAAGATTTATTAAAGAGTCAGGAGAATTATTTCCATCAGCTGATATTCAGGCTTAGGTGGAGTTTCTGTATAAATTTTTTTCTATATGAAATATGCTTTTTAAAAGTAGTTTGCTACTTGATGCTAACAATCAGTACATTAACAACTCACCATAAGAGTTCTAGATTTAAATGAATAAACCATAACATAATTTTAGATAATAACTCGTTCATCAAATGGCCTGTATAATACTGGCAGTACTCAGAGCCAGACTGTGACAGTTAAGGGGCTCCACAAAGGCAAATATAAAGGAAACACAACTGCAGTAACTATCTAGAGAGATCTTAAACACGCTTGCGTTCCTCCCAGAAGATGTGCCATGCAAATTAGACAAGCACAGCATCCTTCACTGCATCCTGCTGGAGAGGTGTGTTTATTGACTTTAGTGGTTGTTTAAGACAAGTCTGCAGGGCCCTTGGTAGGAAACACCCTGTTCAAGCCACAGGCGATTGCTTAGGTGTCAGGTGTTTAAGGTGTGCCTTTAGGCAGATGATTTAGTCACTTTTTTTCTTTTCCTTTTTCACCTTTATGGCTGCTGGAGTCCTTTATGGTGATAAATGTGCCATTTGCATGTTCATCATTAGGTGCCTGCGTGTGAGAGACTTTCATTCGAAGGGTTTGCATAGCAGTAAAATGTACCTAAAATATACATAATGTGTTATTAATTAGATGTTTTTTTGTGTTTTTTTTTCACAATCCAAAATCAGATGTGCATGTGTTTATATGAATATAAGTAGTCCAGCAAATTTGCTTTGTTAATGATACCACAGACGGATTAAAATCCCAAAAACTTCATGAGAGGCATAAACCGAGCAGCCAAAAAGTGCTCGACCTTTTGTTATATAAAGCTAAAGCTAAATTTTCAGGACTTAAAAATGTCTGCTTTATATATGGCTGTGACAGATACAAGTCACAACTGCTAGCGTACTTTACACACAGTTCCGGCTTCACTGTTGCTTACAGTTACCCGTCAAACCTAGTTACATTGAACACCAAAATCACTTGACTCAAATGGTTGTGAAGATTAAAGGTCCTCTTTTGCCAAGGGTCACCAGTAAACATCTGCTCTATCTACCTGTACAACCGATAAAAAAAAGAAAATATAAAGATTATTTTTAATGGGGAGCAAGCCAGTGTATGGAATAGCGCATCTTCATTTTCACGTTTTTCACACGTTTACTGAAGATTGATGGAAAACCCTGCGATGGACTGGCGACCTGTCCAGGGTGTACCCCTGCCTCTCACCCAATGTGTGCTGGAGATAGGCACTGGCAGACCCCCGTGACCCTGAAAGGGAAGAAGCGGGTATGAAAATGAATGAATGAATGAATGATGGAAAACCAGGAGAAATTTTCCATATCTGGTTATTTTTTCTTCTAATTACTCATTCATTCATTCATTGGGACATTTACCAGCTGTTCACAGTCAAAAAAGTCCAGCGGCAACGTCCCAAAGTCACCAAGACGTGAAAGGAGACTTTTTACAAACTTTTAAATATGTCTTTAAATGTTAAAATCTGAATTTGAAATGTTGATGGTTGTATAACTTTAAACTGCTTTATGAAAGGTTGGAACAGAAAATTTTTGCACAAACCACTTTTGTGCTAAAGAAAAAACATGTTTACTCAAAATCATTAAAATGGAGTTATGGAGTTTTGTACAAGAAAAAAAAACTTTTCATATACAGATTTATCTATACTGAGTCCAGGATATACTCCTGGTCCATTGGCTCTGCATCGAAGGTTTTTAGGGGAAGAAATGGAGTCCGTGAAGGAACATACACACCAGTGGGGAAGAGAGTGTGTATGAATGTGTGTGTATGTGTGAGTCAGAGACAGCATTCACAGTGAGCCGGTCAGAGGCAGATAAAGGCCTGGACTTTGCTCTGTTACATGCTGCTGTAGCTGAGGGTAAAATGGCTACTGATTAGGCCAGACAGAGACGACGAGAGCCGAACGGCATGATTAAATTTTCCTTTCACAGGCAGATTGATTGTGGCTTGATCACTGAGTCAACAACACAGAGAGCTGCTGTTCTTCTGATGTCTCTATATTAGGACTCGTAGCCGCAGTCAAATTAGAGGACAGAAGAGTCAGTTTGTTCTACCTTGAACTCACACTTTCAGCTCGAAAGTGATAGACCAGCCAAAAATCAACAAAATGCCGGCATTCACTCAGCCTCAGTTAGTCAAAGAATTCCAATCCTCCAGACACTTGTTCCCGCTGTTAATAAACATCATAAGCCACAGAAGAAAGACACATCCTTGTTTGAATAATCAATAAGAGCAAGAATTATTGAGGAAAACATTCTCTTTCAATTTAATGTATTCATTTAAATGGTGTAACATTGACCAGAATATTTAGTCAAGTTCCCCTCATGCAAATTTGCTTCTTTAAGAGGTGCAGCTAAACAGTGTATTATTGGAGCAATTTTGTTCAAACTTTTCTGACATACTTTCATAAAAGAGTCTCCTGGCATTCTTTCATGCATGTTTGTGTAGAAGAAAAAAAGCACAATGCTCTTAGCACCACCCATAGTTCTAGCACCGCCCATTGACCAATCAGATTAATCACTAGTACAGTTCATCCCTTTCAGAGTTCTGTTTAACCAGGAAGTGTAAGAGTCTCAGAACCATGCTGATGGGGAAAAAATGAATTTGTGCTGCTCTGTATTTATGTTTTTGGCAAATTCTGACTGACAGGTCAGGGTTGGTTAGCCTGGGGTTATGGTGAAAGCCAAAAATACAAGGTGATACAAAGACATTGTTTACGATTAATATTGAATTTAGAAAGTTATTAACGGTACATTGCTAATATATACGGCTCAAATAATTATTTGCAATATTTAAATGCATTAGAAATGGCATAATATGGTACCTTAAGGTTAGGGTTATCAACTGTTTACGGAATGTACCAGAGGCAATTATAATTCTGAATTAGACCTTGTCCACATGAAAACCGTTTTATGAAAACAGTAGAGAAAACGAAAACACAAAACTTGAAAGTTCAACAGCCGGCAGTGCTTTGTTGCATTTTTAAAATGAGTATTCAGCGCTGAGTTTGCAAAAAAAAACATATGCACCACTGTTTTCAGATCAAATAGGAAACATACTGTATGTATCTAATCCTGTACATGCTGTAAGCCACGATAGCAGAATAAACAGCAACCCAGTCCTCACATCATCTGCCATTACACTTGGTCTTTGTAAACAAAGCAGTGATAACAAGCATAGAGCGTGATGACGATAACAAACCCCACCTTCAAATCTCTGGAAATACATTTTCACATCCACGCATAACTGGAGCCGGGAGCATTTTCAAAACAACACACTTTAGTCCGTGTTTTCAAAAATGCAGATGTGTGAGTTCCCGCTAAGGCCTCTACATACGGATCCATTTTTCGATCTGAAGTTTCGTGCAACAACGTGCCTCAATCAAAAACCATGGCTGCCAACGGGAGCTCACACATCTGATCAAACGAGTGTTTCCAATGAAAAAAAGTTACGAATTGCCATATTGGATTCGTTTTTTGCAAGGATAATGACCAATGAGCCACTGGCTGGCACTCATCCCACATTTTCATAGCGACTTCGTACAGGAAACAAGAATGAACTAGCACTCCACAAATCCTCTCTTTTCTCCACATTTTTGTCACACAGTTCCCTGTGATCACCCACCAACAGTATAAACCGCTCGACAATCCATGATCCATGATCTGTTGTACCACAAACGCCATCCGCAGGCAGGGAATGTCATTGCATCAAAATTTGCTGAACCCAGACGAAGAGCACCCTGCAGAGTTATTTTTGTTTTTATTCATGTTGTCATTATGATGTATTGGTAAAAAAATGTTACAAAAATAATTTGATCAATTTCTAGCATGATTGAAATAACATAAAATAACACACCGTGAGTGCACCGTATAATTAGAATTCAAACAAATTCTCATTAAATAATTGATCAGTATCAACTGTAAATTTCAAAGATTGTTTATATATAAGGAATGAATAAACAAAGTAAGAATATAGTAATCATAGTTAACCAAAGTTACTGAATATCATTCATGATTTTCTAATTTCACCATAATCTTCAAAACTAATCACAAGACTTTAAAATCAACAGTTGTTACGTTTTTTTAAACGAAGTGGGTTTGTTTATGTTTGTTGGCTACGTATTTGAGAATTTCAGAGCAAACTATGTTTAAACTCCTTTTGTGTGAAGGAAGAAAAGAGGTTTGTATGGTCTAAATGTCACATAGAACAGTCTGCGAAGAGTGTGAGTATCTATTGGCGCTTTGGTGATTTGTGGTTGTCAGATCTGCTATGTTGTCTTTTGGTCTAGTCAGGACTGACACTGTCTTCCTGATGTCCACATGGAGTCCAGATGTGCTCAAGCATTCCTGTCCATTCCCACAATCTCTGCAAACCCACTCGCAAACTCTCAAACCTCTCCTTTGACCTATGAAGACACGTCTAAGATCTAGAAACTGCTAGAGAGACTTGCAGGATGTTTTTTATTTATTAAATTAAGAGGAAAAAAAGAGGGGAATTCCCTCTTTGATATCTCATCAATACATCCTCAAAGCTAAACTGAACTTTAATTCAAATTTGAGTGATTTTCACCTATCAGTTGATGTCTGTTACCACCTTAAATTTATCTTACATTTATTGAAAAATCAAGTCAGCATTCAGTCCATGCTTTTTTTTCTCTGTGACCTCAAACATCCAACGAGTATGATAAACGTAAAAGCCAAATAATCTCAGGCCCAATCTAACTGGACAACCAGCTTTTGACATCCCAAGTAATTCTGGGCTCTTGATAAGGCCCACACGTGAGCCAATAACTTCACTTCACATGATCAAACCTCTACCAGCAAAACCAGCATAACCTCCACCCCACCCCATAAATTACCTAAACGTATAGGTGCATGATTAGCTTAAAACCGGCCTGAAAACCAAATGTCCTAAATTCCTCATCACCAAATCTGAGCGTGAGACAAAGGAATGCCCAGGTAATTTCAACCAATTTTTCCTTGACCTTGCACATAACATCAAAAACATTGTTAAAGATGTTAATTAACTTATTAAATTTATCGACCGAGCTAACTTCCAAGCTAAATTCATCATCACCCTTTCTTTGCAATTGCAGACGATTCCCTTCTCTTCTGTCTCCAAAAAACAGGTGTTTTTGTGGTATTTCTAAACTTTCTTGGTCTTCCCCAACACCTGTCTCAGCTTTTTCCGTTATACATTATAGGGGTCAAATTTAGAATGAGTTACATTTATTTGTTTGAACAGATGTTGTCAATCTGATATATTTTTTGATAAAAGAAGAGGTCTGATAAAAATTTGATTAATACATAAATGTTGACTTTCATCCCCAAGAAAGGGGTTGTATGATGGTTTAACAGCACAACCTTTGGTTTTTTTAAGGACCTTGTAGATACCGAAAGTAACATCTGCAGCCAAAATTTGATTGATGTATTGTTCATTGTTGATTCTTCTAGGGTAACTAATGATATCAACAAGATCTGAGACCAACATCCCTCGAAGGATCATAAAACTTGCTCAGGGAAAGATAATAACTAGACTATGCTGAGGTTAGTGGGTCTGATCTAAATGTGCCGTGTGGAGTTTGACCAGAGTGAGATGGCTGAGCAGCCGTCGGTCATAACACAGACACTAAAATAAAACAGACTGATAACAGGCAGGTGCAGGTGTAAATACGGTGTATTGTGATGCTTTATCTGCTGATGTGTAACCTAAAGCTCCCATTATTAGCCGCAGGCCCCACCCCTCATGCATGACATCATCTACAGAAAGAAATACTCACATGTCCACGGTTCAATCAGTTATTTTCATGTGGTTTACAATTTTATAAATGCTTCAAGAAAATGTTAAAATGACACAATCAACAGTAGTAAATTGTATTTGTTTCTTCTGTTGAATACATGCATGTGCTTGCAAACATTCTCAGGGAGAGCAGACATTGGCTAAATGTGTTTCTTCAATGCCATGTAAGTCACTTTGGCTAAAATGTAAAAAGTTGCTTAAAATGATCTTTAAAAGCATCTTTGAAAGAAAGGACTTTGCATGAATTGCATACATTTAATTACTTAAATCATCACTACAATTGTAAATTAAACATTAAAGCTCAGTATTACTCAGTATTGTTTTTTCTCAGTATTATTAAAATAATGTTTTACTAAAAACTAAATTGGTTTTGGCTAAAATGACAATTCAAAGTACAATATATTTGAGAGTTACACACTACAAAGTCAGAGACTATTTAACATTAATATAGTGAAGAGGTAAATTTCACATAATAAAAATAAATGAAAATAAAAAAATATATAAGCATTATTTGATAAATAAGTTAATACCATATCAGCAGTGGTGTAAAGAGTACTGAAATATCATACTCAAGCTAAAGTACCATTACTTGCTAAAAAGATAAAGTAGAGTAAAAGTATCTGTTCTAAATCTGACTCTAAGTGCTACTAGAAGAGAGACAGACAGATAGATTGAAAAGAGAAAAAGTTAGAGACAGAAAGAGTGAGAAATACAAGAGAATAAAATAGAAAGAGAAAATGAAAAAGGTAGAGAGAGAGAGGGAGAAAAAAGAAAAATAGAAAGCAAAGAAAGGAAGAAAGAAAGAGAGGTGAAAAGAAAGGAGCGAGACGAGGGAAAACAGTAGAAAGACTGAAAAAGAGAGAATGAGAGAGAATAGCTGCTTCATAATTAAACATTCAACTATTTTCCTGGTGATTGAAACAATAAAAGAAAATAAATGAGCTTTTCTTGAAATTTCCATTTCTACTGATTGTGATGGTATTTTATTGGCTAGAGTTGCAAGATCTCATTTTTGGGGGATCGTTCCTTTATACACAACTTGATTGAAAGGATAGCCACCAATTTCTGTAGGAAAACAATACATAAAAAAATAAAGTAGTTAAGGCAGGTTGAAAAACTACTCAATTACAGTAATTTGAGTATTTGTATTTAGTTATTTTACACCACTGCATATTAGTGTTTTTAAAAAAAATCACAATTACTTTTTGCAATTGTTATTATACTATGTATTACATTATTAATAATACACCTTAACACATTCAAAAATGTTATAATGCATTTAAGAAATTTATTTGGTTTATCTAACAGAATATTTCATAAACATTTTCAATTTAAAATCTTTCAACAGTATTATCTGTCCACTTTTCTGCAAAAACATAATTCCTATATTTAGCTGGCACTAATGGGTTTTTCTATGAATGTAAGCAAATTTTGTTACTTTAAACCATGTTTAGGAGCAGATCTCCTTGTCAAATTCCTTAGAGCAAACATATTATATTGGTACTCACTCCCAAAAAACGGTGCTGACTACAAGAACTTTTTTAAGTTAATCGCTTTGAAAACCAAACTCATTTGCATTGACAGCCTGAAGGCATTCTCAAACCTTTTAGGGCACCTGCTTGTCTCAGACAAGTTTAACTCTTCGACTTTTCCCCTTTTTGCCTGTGGCCACAACTGAAGCTTTAATCAATTATATTTGGAGCCTTAGCTCACACCTCAGCGCAGAACATCAGATAAACATCTTGTACATGGATGAAAGCTTCTTAAAGAGACATTCCATTCACAAATTACCATTTAATAAACTTATGGTTCAAAAGACGAGAATGTCAGATAGATTCGCAATGTATGACACATTAAAATCCATCTCCATGCACTCATTTAAGATATTTATGCAATGTTGATAGTGTAAATTCCACTATAAATTGATATTGAGTCTCATTTTCCTATTTGCAAGCTTTTTATGTATTGCTCTGACCAGGCTACATTTTGAAATAACATTGCAGAGCCAAAGGTAAATGTTAAAAGTTTTAAAACATAAAAACTTTGTGTTATATTAATTTTATATCATTATATTAAAGACGAGAAAATCGCCTGCCACTCACCAAAGAGAAAAGCTTTTGCCAAGCTGAACTGTCTGTAAAGCAACTTTCTGTGAAGCACTAGGTGATTCATCTTGGGTTCATTTATGATATTTAATGTTGTACTTAAATATTGTTTCGATCAAAATGCACATCGATGAATGAGTTGAATGTGATTTATTAAAATACACCAAAATTAATGTAGCATTCTTTTGAAGCAAGCTGGGGTCTAATAGTAGATGATGTAAAAGTCTGGGATGTAAGTGTACTTTATTTTTGTTCATTTTGGGTCGTGGATTTTTTGAGTTTGGGGATTAAACTATGTATTGCATCTTTGTCTAAAATGTTAGAATAGATTTTTCAAATGTTTTCTACAAAGCAATATACCTCTTGCATATTCAAAATATGAGGAAATATAATAGATATGATGATAAAATAAACATTTGTGGTTCTTTTAATTCCACGTGTGTCCGTCCCCACTGTAGAGCTATGCCATCGCCCCATTATTCCGAGAGAGAGGTGTGTGTGGGGGGTTTGTTTTCGTGCTCTGCCAATCTCAAGTTCCCCTCGTTTACACCAATTAGCACTGACAGGAATCCAGCTGGGTTTAATGAATGATCCAATAGCTCCCTACTCTCCTTACGGAGGCACAAGGGTCTAAAAACAACACCCCTGTGAGAGAGAGAATCACATCATTCACTGGCTGTGGCTCTGGAATGTGTCGAAGGTGCTTCTCTTCCTCATAGACTCACACTTTCTCTCATGTCAACTGCCATCCACAGACACAAACAAACTGAAAAAGTCTTGATCTACAAATTATTACATTATTTTTATTTTTTCTCAAGGAAGCGTATCTGAACTATTGTCTGAGTTTTGGTTGAAGAGGCATCTGGATTATGTAGCTCAAATGTAAACAAAAAAATGTTAATTGGTGTCATACTAATTAAATATAATGTGCAATATTTTATTACAGAAGTCAAAATAGGGTACACCCTGGACCGGCCACCAGTCACTCACAGACTTTAAATGTAATCAATTTAAACGTAATCACTTGTTGCTCGTAGTGGATAAATTCAACTGATGTTCTGTTTTCTAAAATGGTGAAACATTAAAGACAAACATAGTTGCGTCAAAGAGGAATTTTCCGAAGAGAAATATATAACTTACAATAAAAAAGTTAGCCATGGGTTCTACCGTTTTAGAGATATCATACAGCTTAAAACATTAATGTTAGACTTTTCCATTTAGAGTTGAAATCATCCACTGGAATACTACACAAAATACAAGGAAATGAAGGTTACGCTGAACAAGAAACAGTATGACACTGGTTATACATTCACAGTTATATATTCAGGTAATTTGCAAGTAATAAACTCTAGAAATTCAGTCCAAAAACTTTTACGAATGACATAATCAGATTTAGAGAATCTAAAAAAGTCAAAATGAGGAAAGGGGGAGTTGTAGGACTCAAACGAGACCCTTGGGAGAGTTCATGTGAAACCATGGTGGACATAGAAGTCTAAGCCTCACCAGGGGACTTACCCCCACAGATGATGCCAGTTGCATCAGATTTCATAGACGAGTTGAGGAGATGGAGAGCTGAGACAAACCTGATGATCTAGAGGGCCTTCAATCTTAAAGGAAGACCCCAGTGGAGGCGAAGTGATTAGGGAGAAGCTAAAGAAAAGACAAAGCGGCAGGAAACCGGAAGATCCAGGGTGAGGGAGCCTGATGATGAGGCCTTGATGGTCTGGGATGGAGATGGCAACCACAAGGCTTGGACAGAGATCTTCATAGAACCCACACTCCCAAATGGCAGATCTAGACCGAAATCTGGTAGACTTGAAAACATTGATGGCCATTTGTGTGAGAGAATCAGGGCAAGCGGAGACAGGGCAGGAAGAACTATTAGAGAGGTCAAGGAAATCAGGGTAAAGGGATATAATACGGTCCCCTCAACCACCAACTGCAGCAAAGTGAGTGGAGCCTTCTTTCTTAATTTCACAGCTCACATAACTTTGCTTTTGAGGACGGTGGTAGTTGTTGGTTGAGCTGTAGCTCTGAAATTATTCCTTGTAACTGTTTCTGGCTGTAAGCCTAGATCAACTAGCAATCATGATGAAATTGTATCTTGGACCGGGCTGCGAAACCTCTGTAAAAGTAGTAGAGCCTGTCCACTGGGTAGAGGATACTGGTGCCATTGAAATACCAGTCTGCTACTTCTAGGTACCATTATGGATCTCTATTTATTAGGGAGACCATGGGATTTAGAAAATAGTAATGCAAGTAACACAGTACATGCAAAATAGTGATCCGACTTAACAAGGAACTAAAGAAAAAGGAATGTATTTCTAGAGAAATGATGAGATCTTTGCTCAATCTCTTCCAAAGATATATATAATCTGTTATTAAGCAAGCCAAGCGATGTCAGATCGGGTTGAAATTTGCCATGGATGTTACGAGCCAATGTCTGAACGAATTCATATAGCGACCTACAGTGTCAGTTATAGCGCCACCTGGCAACATGGCATATACCATTTTCTTCTCTTTTATACTGCTCTGTCAGACTGTGTTTGAACTACATCTTTGATAATTATGTAAGGGACAAAGATTAACAAAAAGGTCAATCGGAGCAGGTTTCCCAAAGCTACAGGAAGTGAGGTTTTTTTTTGTCACTTTTGATGTCTCATAAATGAATAAACTCCTCCTAGTGATTTTATCTGTTCAACTCAAAACTCCATTAGTCTTTTTTTAAGGTATGTCTGATGTTAAATTGCGAAGCATCGGCAGGTGGTCACAGGTGGAACAGCATTTAAAATTGATAAGGCATTGATTTTTATCAGTTGTGATACATGTGACAAGAAAATTGGCCAAAACGATTGACCAAATATTTGGACTGGTTAGCGCTGCTTGGGGGTCATGTTGTTTAGGTTTTAGTTATTTAAATTGCCTGTATGGTTCGGTAATTTAACAGTTCTCACTTGAATATGCCTTCTAAATAAGGACCGGTCATAGAATTGGCCACTGAGAGGCGATAGCACCTGATAGCGCTGCTTGCACTTTAAATTCAAATCTAGAGGGTTTAAAGTTGTCATCTTTTATATGGCTTTTTGATACCAGATGTTGGCCAGAAGTCATGATTTGCTGTTTTTAACTCTTAGGCATATTACAATAGCAATCCAAAATCTAGCAAATAGCACAAATTAAATATAACAAACACACTGAACATCTACCATACCCTTATACAACAGGCCTGTAAAATACCTGTCAGTGTTCGAATATGTGGAGGTTTCCCCCAAAACTGAACAGAGGTTCACCTTTTCCTCTCCTCCCCTAACTTTTTCCATTTATCTGTTTTTAGGCTACTGGGCTTCATAAACAGCCGTGGATTTACCGAAAGGGAAATGGAGAAAGAGAGAGGGAGTACTGGAGGAATGAATAGAGGTAATGTCCACTGCTGCTCAGACTCTGCAGCCTTTAGAGAGACTCACAAATGTGCCTTAATACACATGCAAACCCTTCCAACTGAAGACTAGGTTCTCACTAGAGGCAAATGTGATCCATATCTAGTTTTTGTATGAACTGTTGAACTAAATCTCGTGTGCATCTGATGTCTCTCAAACTGTCCACAGTCTTACTGCTCAGTTTAGAAGTTTGTTTACACACCACCCAAAAATTAAATGGAAATATTTTTGTTTTTCAGCCATGTATACTCACTGGCCACTTTATTAGGTACACCTGCCCAACTCCTTATTAATACAAATTTCTGAACAGCCAATTACATGGCAGAAACTCGATGCATTTAGGTATGTAGACATAGTCAAGGCGATCTACTACATTTTAAACAAAGCACCTGAATGGGGAAGAAAGGTGATTTAAATGACTTTAAATGTGGCATAGTTGTTGGTGTAGTGAGTATTTCAGAAACTGGGATTTTCATGCATTTTATCCAAAGCGACTTACATTCCAAGCAACTAACACATCCCGTTAAATCTTGCTTTTCCTGTGGTTTCAACCAAAGATCTTTGCGTTGCTAGTGCTGAGCCACAAGAATGCACAACCATCTTTACGGTTTACAGGGAATCATCCAGAAAAGAAAATGTTCAGTGACCAGCAGTTCTGTAGGCACAAATCCCTTGTTAATGCCAGAGATCAGAGGTTGCCTGGTCTGATGGGTCTCAATTTTTGGATTGGTAGTGTCAAAATTTGGCATCGATAACAGAAAAGATGGATCCATCCTTTCTTGTACTAATGGTTCAGGCTGGTGGCGGTGGTGTATTGGTGTGAGGATATTTTTTGGCAAACTTTGGGTACCAACTCAGCATCATGTCAACGCCACAGCCTCCCTGAGTATTGCTGCTGACCATGTCCACCTCTTTATCACAACAGTGTACCCGTTCCATTCCTCTTTATAGATCTTTATCCAAACAATACAATTTTAAGTCTGATGTTTGGTGTTGCGCATATCCAGCTACCTCCTAGACTTTCTATGCAATTGCCTAGAGTTTTTCATAAGCAAAAGTGCTTCTTCTTGAGGAACACTTGTGTTGCCTTAGTGTATCCTTGTCATGCTGCAATGCTCATCCATGACCCATTGTCAATGCCCTGACAGAGGGATTACAAACCACAACACTTAAGTCCAGCTTTTTGATTGTAGGGAAATGAAAAGTGACCCGAATTTCTAATATTTTTAAATTTCTTTATTTTTATTTGTTGCAGTTACTTGATTTTATTCTTCTAATAAAACCTTTTTTCTTGGTTTTATTCTTATTTATTATGGCTATTTCGCTGTAGAGAAATGAAAAGTGACCCGAATTGCTAATATTTTTAAGGTTCTTTATTTTTATTTGTTGCAGTTACTTGGTTTTATGTAAACTCCATTTATCGCAATTTGGAACCAAACTCTTCATGTGTTTAATTTAAGACAGATTACTGATTCATCACATAAATGTTACATATCAAAAACATTTTTGTTTGATTTTTTTTATATATTTGATGGATTTGAGAATTTATACTAGTTTCATCAATGTTCAGGTAATTGAATGCTTTCAATTTTTCCAACAGGAGGAAACATTTTTGAATCTTTGAGCATTTCACAATAAAATCACAAATAACACTTTCAGTTAAGCATGTTCCTTGTTCAAGTTCAATCTAGGACACCTGGTGTTTACCTGGTTTCTCTATGCTTTTGTGGTTTTCCTTTTGGCACACTAGCTTCCTCCCAGAGTCCAAAAACATGCATTTAAGGTAAATCAGTGTTGAGTTCATATAAAAGTATGAGTGTTGTGGCCCTATACCGTGGACTGATGTTGTGTTTAGTGGGCGTTGGGATAGATGCTAGCAGACCACCTTTCCCCTTATACTTAACTTGCTTTAGTAAGATGAACATTGAAGTATTGCAAATCAAAATTCAAAAAACATCTTGTAGTGCCATTAACACTAATAAAGACAACTTTCGTAGTGTTTTCCCTCAAGTAAAGACTTCTATGAAATTTATTCTGCAGAAACAAAAAAAAAATACCCTTATGAATCTTAAAAGCTAGCCTCTACAACTACCAGGCGTTCTCATGTGCTCACAACTAAAGTGCCATCTCCATCTGTGTGCATTCACTGTAAAAATGTTACATAGATAAAAAAGGCAATATTTTCCAACTACTTTTTGTTAGTTTAGTGAACTTATTGTTAATTGATTCAGTAAAAAGCTAATTTTTCATGCTTTGAGTGCACAAGCTTTATCGCTGCACCCTAGAGGCTGAATTATATTAAAAGCTTTAATACAAGTCAAACTAGAGCATGGCGTTCTTAGCTTTACAATCTGAAATAGGCTCAGTAGTTGGTAATAAAAAGTTTATGTTATCATTTCTGCACTAATCATTTATTGCAATAAACTGAACGCTGCTGCTAATTGGAGGATTAACTCTGTAAACAACCTAAATAGTTATCAGCTCAAAGATTTAAACATTTATTTTCAAACATTTAGAATTTTGACAAAAGTATATCTAGACTAAATCATTCAGGAACTTTATCATCTGAAAAATAAAACCCACAAGAAATAGCAGTAAACAAAAAATGCTAAAACTATTTATAAAAAGATCTCTCCCACTCCAAAGACGTGACGGCTAATATTTCATGCTCTTAGTGCACAGGCTTTATTGCCGCCCCCTAGAGGCTGGATAATATAAGACATTTTAATGCACATCAAACTAGAGCATGGTATTCCTAGCCTTTACAGTTTAATACTGAAATAGTCTGTTACAATTTCTTCTCCCTATATATATATATATATATATATATA
>SRMA01025469.1:107466-159318 GCA_007224835.1 Danionella cerebrum | reverse complement strand
AACCCCCCCCCCCCCCCCCCCCAAAAAAAAAAAAAAAGCATTTATTGAATAGTGTGGGGGGTAGGGGGAGGTTGCACTATGCACTACACAAAACACATTTGCCAATGACACACAGTCAAGATGACAATGCCCGTCACCAAATTCTCCCTTTAGAAAGCCACAGGTGATCTGAGATTGGTGGGAGAAATTAAATGAGGATGTTCTGTAGAGGGCAACTTTAATCAAAGGCAACAATGAAATATATTTGTCTACTTGATTATTAAATTTGAGTGAACAATGGACATTTACAGCTGTTTTCAACAAACATTTTCTATCATTCTCTCTGTTTCATCTCATCCTTTTCTCGCACTGTGAAACCTGTCTCTCCACACCTGTCTCGCTCTGTTGTGGTGTTCAGGGTGGATTTGGCAGATCCTGCACTTCTCTGTGCAGTTAATGGATAACCTCCCCAGTCGGGGCGGCCATGATGAAACGTTGACATTTCACTCCGATTATTCATCCGCCCCTTTGTTTGCAGTGTTTGCTCATGGCCTGGGCTCTGGGCGGAGAGAGAGAAAGAGATGGTGGTGGGGATGGGGGGCATCTGAGGCACACCTCTCTGTTTGTTCCTGGTGTTTGCTCAATATGGCCTGTGGGTGGAGGGTCTGACAGAGACCGGAGTGACCTGGACTCCGATGAAGGGTCCAAGCCGGGATTTCTGGAATAGTATGAGATGAGGTTCAAGAAATATACCCTAGAAGTATAAAATGGATTAGAATATTCTTTTTATTTTGAATTTAATCTGGAAATAATGGAGCATTCTTCTGTAATTTAACTCAATTTAACTGTGGTAGCTAACATTACATGTAAAGTTGTCTTTAAAATGTTTATTTGTATTACATTTTGGGTTTATTATTTAGACGCTTAATCATTTGTTCTTAAATTCACTCATACATTGTTATTTGTGTATTTTTTTTGTTCCTTTACTCATAGATTGTATTTATTTATTACCAATTCAAACATTAATTCATTTACTGTATTATTCATATATTTATTTGTTTATTCATTTTTTCATTCAAGTGTTAATTCAAACATTTATTTTTTAATTATTCATTTTGTCTATTTATTTATTCAATAGTTGTTTATTTATTTGGATTAAATTATTTGTTTCAATACAAATATTTATTCATTAATTTCATTCATTCAAAAATTAATTTAGTGATTTGTATAATAGTGATTGAACATATTTGTTAATTAAAAATGTAAAAATTGTGAAACCTGCTGAATTTAGTTTTACTTATTTAAATAAACTCTTAGTGCACCGATGTATTGCAAAAATGTAAAAATCTTTTTGATTTGGAGTTCTCCTTCTGAATAATTCTTAAAGCAGAAAAAGAGCTGCTCTTTTATCATCTGATGATTATTAGCATCAGGATTTGATGTAAATCCAGGGGTTTAGCATGAGCTGTATCTTCCGTTCTGTTGGTCTTAACCCGAGCAAACAGTGAAGTCCTGAAATGTTTCAGCTCTTATCAGAAGAAGGCTGGGATTGTGGACTAAAGCCTCGAGAGAGGAATGAAGAACAGGTTGAAAACAGAGGGATTGAAGGGAAGAACTGGAATGCTGGGCATGGCTGGAGAGATTGTGCTCTGTTGTATTGTGCGCTGGTGTTTGTTTAGTTCACTGACACTTAACCAGATGATGGGATGTACACTGGCTTCAGATATAATAGGAAAAGGCATATTATTCTACCTTTTCATCCTACCATGCATCTTTGTTGGAAAGCATGAATTGAAGACTCTTATCTGCAATTTGATTCAGTAACATTTTACTATTTTTATTGAAGGTCAACCATTACAAATGTGCACTGAGTGGCCAATAAATTGAAACACTGATCGATGTAGGGCTAGATATTGTAACCTGCTTATTATTGGTCTGCTGGTGCCTATCTCCAGCTCCACCTAAGGGAAATATAGATTATTCAGTTAACCAGCTGCATGTTTTGGGGAATGTGGAGGTAACCGGAGTACCACACAAGCACGTGGAGAACATGCAAACAGCCTCGAACTGCCAACCTTCTAAATGGAAGGCCACTGTGCCGCTCTTGCATATTATATGGTGGCAATTCAGTCAAAAAACTTTTGAGGAAAAAAATAAATAAAAATGCAACATTTTTAGAGATAAAAAAGATATAAATAACTGCAAGTAAAAATCTGTAATTCAAAAATAACAAAATTATCTGCAAACAAAAAAGTTGCTAAATATGTTAGCAAAAAAATATATATTTCCATATCAAGACATGATAACAAACATTTTGGTCTGCTTTTCAGTCAACTTTTGCATCTGCAAATCAGTTTTTTTGTTTGTGATTCACATTTCTTTTTCTTCTTCTTTTTATACCTTGTGAATATTCATAATGTAGGCGTGGCTATCTCGATTCCGCTACTGGATGAAACATAAAATATTGGAGCGTCTGGCTCTGAGAATGTTCACTGGATCGTTTAGACTAAACTATTGAGGGCGAGCTACCATGACAGCTCTCGTGTGTGTTAATAATCCATGTAAGAATGTGTGAGTTCTGATATGTACAACTGGATTTTCAATTCAAGATATACTGTTGCTTTCTATTTCATAATTGTTTTGGAAATTAAAATGTTGTGTAAATATGTGAAAAAAAAGCACATACAAATCAAATTTTTGTTTTTTTTCATTTGTTTTGTTGTGCTTTCTTTATCTATATTTACCTGTTTTACATATATTATAATTAATATATATTATTCTTTATTTGCTTTGATTGTTGTAGCACACACCTACCCATTTAGGTAATAATATGAGGTGATGTAAAATAAAGTGTAAGATTGTAATTGTAACTGTAATTTTCACAGCCAGCTGCTTGTTTCAATCAGTGTTATTGTTACGATTGCCACGCCCACCTAATGAATATTCACCAAGTGTACCCAATTCAAACATGATTTAATCAAACATTAATCCTTTATATATTTATTTTTATTTGTTTATTTTTATTGTTCCAGTTATTCCTTATTTTTAATGCTACATGTATGTGCTTTTTTATAATATTTAGTAAAATACTTTTGTCATATTTTATGTAAAGAAAAAAGTGAAATGATATCACAGCTAGACTCTTATATTTTCTTTTTTTTTTTTTTTTTGCCTTGTCCTGCCCTGCTCACAAGCCATCATATGGTAGAGTATATGCTTTGCTGAGTTGGACAGTTTTACTTTCTCCAGGGGAGTAAAACACCTGGTGTGGTGTTTTCTCCTCTGGATTGAAGCATTGAATGTGTGTAAATATTTATTAGTTTGTGGTTCCCGTGTCAGGACAAGACGGTTTTGGACTGAAAGGGGGAGTGGATAAAGGGTTGGGGAAGGGTGAGGATTGGGGAAGAAAGAAAGAATGGAAGAGCAAAAGAGAAAAGAAAAAAATAATATTAATAAAAATAGAAGAAAAAAAGACTCTTGTATTTTCTGTTCCATTCAGTAGCATCAATGTAAAATCCACGCCCGTCTAATGAATATTCACCAGGTGTTATTCACCCATTAAAACGTGATTTTATCATTCATTCATTCATTCATTTTCCAACTCGCTTATTCCCTTTTTGGGGTCACGGGGGTCTGCCGGTGCCTATCTCCAGCGCACATTGGGCGAGAGCCAGGGGTAATCATACATTAATCCATTAATTATATACCGGTACTTTATTTTTTATTTATTACTATTTATTTTTTTGTTTATTTTTTATTTATTCAGTTATGATGTACCATTTATTTTTTGATTCAATATATATATATTATGTTAGTAAATTAGCATTTGAAGTATTTGTTTATTCCGAATGTTGTTTGTTATATCTTTTAATGTAAAAGTAAATGGTGAAACACCAACCTAATGAACATCGACCAAGAGTAAAAAACATGTTGTTTTGCTTTTGCACTCTGTTTGCCTGGATTTGCTTCCATACGATTCCAGCATTGAACTGTAAGGGCAGTTACACAGCAAATATTTAAGTTACAGAAAGCATAAAGAGAAAATTCAAAGTTTCAGAACTGGAGAGGCCAGTATTTTGATCATGTGATGACCAAAGGACTTTCAAACTTCTCTGATGGAGGGTCTCACTACAAAAAATTCCAATTCTGATTAAATCAAATTAAAAAATAAATAAAAAATGAGCTGTTTGAGTTTCAACTCTGATGCAAATAACCCTCCAAATGACTGATGCTAAATGCTGATGCTAAAAAGCTTCATCATACCTGAACTCTTATTTTTGACTGAGTGCATGAATTCAGTTCTAGCTAAATAGCAAATGCATGCATTCTGTGTTTATTATATGTGTTTAGGAGCTGAAGGGTCTGCAGCTGGTCTCAGAGAGCAGGGGGAAGGTGAGCGGGACAGAGGAGGGCAGCTTTTAAGCTTTTACCACTGTGCAAACACTCGACTGATTGCTTCTAATGGGATCAAGCAGAGGTGGTGTGTGTGTGAGTCGGCCCTGCCCTGGCCAGCAGCGGGACGGCAGGGAAGTGTAAGCTCTCCTCTCATTACTGCTCTTGAAAGAACCCATGTAATCCAGCACACGTAAAGGCAAACAGCCACGCTCTCTCAGCAGCACACACGCCCTGCTGATGGGACGGGAGAGAAGGGAACTGCTGAAGGACGCACTTCCCAAAACACATGATCACCTTCTAGGGCAGAACAAACACCTTTTTGAGTTTTTTCTCACTCAGGTATGAAGTTTGTCACTAAATTAAACTAAATTGTAATAAAACACCGATTCCATCTAAAGGAAAAGTGCAGAACATTTACTTTACTGACTCACTCTGAGTCGAAATCAAGATTTAAAGAGTATATTCATTTTGGCAATAAAAAGGCCTTGGTGTACTTATGTCTTTGTCAATATTATTGAAATCAAATGTGAGCAATCATTGGTGGATTAAGTGAAAATAGTCTTCTGCTGGTTCTTTGGCTCCAGGGGAATGTCATCGAAGAATTGCTGCTCACCTGAAAACCCCAACATGTCACCTTTTAAAACCTAAACGCTATAACATCTACTGTTGGGATGTTCTGACTTAAGAAACTTTTCCAGGTGGTGGCCACAACTTGTTGGGGATCTTCAAAATTCAGCAAAGCACACAGAGAATGTTTTTGATGCCCTGGGATATACTGGCGACTTGTCCAGGGTGTACCCCCGCCTCTCGCCCAGTGTGCGCTGGAGATAGGCACCAGCAGACCCTGTGAGCTCGAAAGGGATTAAGCTGGAAGGAAAATGAATGAATGAATTAAACACACAAATGCTTCTTTAATTAGTTATATAAAGACTGTAAAAATAAATGTATCCTATGTGGATATGTGCCACTCCTGGACACAGAAATAGCTGAGAAGATCCCCTTTCTCAACAGTGGTCCATTTCTTTCAAATAGGGAGGACTGAAAGTGGCAGGATTGATTCATCAAATGTGACTAATTCATTAAATTCAAAGTAAACGGAATAATGCATCTGTATTGCATTTGCAATTGTAAAAAGGTGCCATTAAATGGCAATCGAATGGCATTAATTTATTATGCAACGAATGTAAAAATAAAAAAATAAAATACCTTTTTGGTTAAGGTGAAAAAAATATATTTGATGTTAGTAAATCTTGAGGATTTAGATGATTAAATACTAAATTTTAAATGATTTTGAGGATGACGCTTACTTGATTATTGCTAGGGTCATTTAAAAGATATACATTTGTATAATTATGTAATATGTGTTTTCTAGAAATTCGTTAAAAGTAAAACCAAACATTCAAAGATAAAAGTACCTCTTGTAGTTTTTCAATAAAAGATCTTTTAAGTAATTACTTTAGTAATTGTTTAAGTCGAGATACTAGCCGAAAACAGCCAAAAAGGTTTTTCATTTTGATGTGAACACTGAGGCAGACAGAGAAAAATAATAATTTGCCTAATCTGTGAACATGCTTATTAAACTAATGAATAAAAAAGTGATCCCTGTTTTCTGAAAATGTGGCCAATTACTGTCAAAAATTGCACATTGTACCTAAAAATATTTTAAAAGACAGTCACATAATTGAACATATGCATTATTCCTGATAATAAATAGTTGTAGGGTTATTTGCCTCATTCTCATCAAATCTTCAAAACTAATCCTTCAAATTTGCATTTGCAAAGCATATTTTAAAATCAACTGACCCTTGGCTCAGGTAAGTGTTCTCCAGAGCATTTATTGGGAAAGTTAGAGGGGTTAAGTGTCGTCCCATGTGGTCAGATAACACTCTTTCTGTCCCCACTCACTGGCCGGGCCCTGAGCCAACTGATAAGGTGGTCACATACCATCTTTATTAATGATTACTTAAGTCCCCAGCAGGTAAAGATGAAGGATCTTTCTGTAATGACCCGGTTTGGGCTCCACCCAGCAGCAATCCAGACTAACAAACAGTGTTATAGCAACATTCTTTCAGGATCTAAAGAAAGCAGGCTGGATAAGGAAGCTTACGTCATCTAGGGTAGTAGAGATGGCATGAAAGGCATTCTAACATCTTGATAACACTGGTTAATTAGTGAACATGCAGCATAACAACTTTAGATCATGAACTATATGTGGAACAATGTGTAAACTGTAGCTTTAATAATTCATTATGTCCATGTATACTGTATTTTCATGGTTAGTGTTTGGGTGACGCCATTTATTGGCCAATAAATATCAACAGAAATTTTCCACAAGGCCATGATCAAAAGTGATTTTGCCTTTATGATTTTGGTAATAATCCTCAGCCAAGACCTGAATGATGTGGAAAGTAAACGAGCTTTCAAAGGATTTATGGGAAATTGTAGTTGAACAGGGATATAAAAAGATAACCAAGGAACTGGGAATGCCAATCAGTAGTGTTCAAACTCTGATTATGTGGAAAGTGAGGTGTTCTGTTGAAACCAACAAAAACGACTTTTCCAAAAAAATTCCTGAACTCAATATCGTTGAACCACTCTAGGAAGAAGTCAATCGTGCAGTTAATGGAGGACAGCCCAAGAATTTGCCAGAGATGGAGGCTTTTTACCAAAAAGAATGGACTGCTTTACCAACAGGGAAAATAAAAACCCTCAAGAGACTTCAGGCTGTCATTAGTTTTACAGGGAGGAACACAAAATATTAAGAACTGGGGTGTGTAAAGGTTTATGAAGTCATTATGATTTAAAAAGAGTAAACACTGTTGTTTGACAATAAATGGCTTCACCCAACTAATGGCTTAAAAATCTGAACATTTGCCAACTTATGAGCACAACTGTATCTTCTGTAATTCCCTACTGACCCCTTGTTGCTCCCGAGATTGAGTTGACGATTGAATATGTGGATTGCCCCTCACACTTGCCCCCTTTAAATTTTATAGACTCACTATTAATATAATGATTGCTTATAGTGTTCGTATAGTTTCTAAATCCCACTTCTGAAATCAAGTTCTCAATCGAATAGTGTCGAATAGACTCAAACGTTTATTAGTTAAAAATAATATTGTTTTATTTTTCTAGAGGAGTTGGATGTCAAGCTTAGTATTAATGTGTGAAAAATGCCACATCCTATTGTAATGTAAAGGCACCATTTCCCTGCATCACTTGATTTTACGTGACAGACCAAAGGTCAGTTCTTGATTTTAACTTGTGCTTTGTCACTTTTAGCTACCCTCAATTATCTGAATTTGCTTTTTGCTGATGGTTCTCTCTCAATGTGGTTGTCATGTATGGATTCTGGTGGTCTTCCTAAGCCGGTGGGTATCAAGATTTAGAAAGTTTAGGATTAGAAGTGTGGTTTGCATGGTAATCTGATCTTTTTTTAATTGCTATTAGTTTACGAATCACTGCAGTACTAACTGTTGTGATCTAAATTTTATGATGCTGTTGGTTTAGGTTTGTATTTTGGTTGGCTTTGGTGATCCTGACTCAGATCAGTGTCTGAGGTGCTGGAGGAAACTCTGGTTAATGAACAACTTAACTGAGTTTAGTCCCTCCGTTCCAGGTGTGGAGGCCAAGGACGCACTCTGATAAAAGGAGAGAGGAGGGTGGGGGTGAGGGGTAGATGTCTTTTTTTATTTGTACAATCTTTTCTTTTACAAATTTCAATTTGATAATATCCTTAAACTCTCTATTTAAAAATAATTAATCAATAATATTGCGTTACACTTCCCATTTTGTATTATTTTGTTTTTACTGCTCATGTATAATGAGATTATTTTATTTATATTATTATATTAATTGTTCAACAAAACTGTTAAAATCAGATTGAAAGGAGCAATACATTACAGCAGCAGTGCCCAATCTATACCAGCGGACGCAAAGATTGTGTGGGTAGATTTAAGAGCACTAACGATTAGACGTAACATTAAAAAAACCTCAGACAATCTTGTCACTTGATTTAAATACAAGTCAGCCAGTCTGACACCAGTACTCCAAAACTGAACTTTTTCTTTTAAACTGATTCCATTAAGGTTGATAAAAAAATTTCCTTTCATGTTGTCGTATTGAGCAATATGGGTTTGTCTAGTTATGCAAGGTACAACAGCATTTTAAGAATCTTCAATATATTCATAATTAAATGTATGTTCTGCATTTTTATAGTAGGTATAACATTTTGACTCAGTCATTTTGTAAGTAGCTCACAAGCCCAAAAAAGTTTTGGCACCTCTGCATTACAGCATACTCCATTGCAGATTTCTTGGGGAACAATCATCCAGAGCTTTCACAAAGCACAGTAAGGCGGGAGCAGAAAGCAAGCTACAATAAATGCAGCATCTGGCAATCTGCTCAAAAATTATTATGAACTGGTATGAAATTAAGACAAAAGCCAATTTTTACCTCTCCTGGCCATAAGGGGACACTGTGTTGAACAAACCTGGTGGACAAACTCAGATCCTAGTTATAATAACATATGTTAAAGCTAGCAAAGTTACTACCATTTTCTTTAATGTAACTATATATTCAAACACAATCTTGTTGTGTACCTTTAGGACATGTTGGCAAACATGCAAGCAAACTTTTGTAAAGATATGTTGATGTAATTGCAAAAAAATTCAACTTGTGACCAAATCCAAAATGGCCGACATACTTAAAATGGACATGGTTCAGCTCGGCATGATGGTCAGAACCAACAATTTTTATATCTACTGACCTCTAGGGGGTAGGCAGCCTCAAATCGTGGTTACTATCACATCCACCCAGTGTGGATTACTGAGATATAAACTTAGGATCATTCTGGCGAGCGTTACCTAATAATTGTTCACCATTCGTAAATGTTTTGTTGAATCAAATTGAATTCCATAACTTCTACTCCACATAGTCAAAGGATGATCTGCAGCAAATTTGGTGAAATGGAGGAGTTTGCAAAAGTAGGAAGGAGACCCTAATAGCAGTCAATGTGTGCTCTATAACTGCAAATGATAAAAAAGCCTCTGCTCACGACACAGGACGACAGAGCTGTGGTTAGCAGTGTTAAAGGTTTAAAAAAGATTACTATGCAATGTCTTTACAATTTTGACTTCAGTGGTGTCACTTTACTGTATATTCCGTATGTGTAGGAGTGTAATTTGTTTATAAAACTCTAAATTGTGCAGGATTTTGAATCTTTTGGTGAAAACAGTGCTGTGAATACATTTAATCTCATATATGTATAATTTCTCTTCTTTTTGACGCAAATAGAGATAAGTTAAAGAATGCTGAAAGTCTTTTGCTGTAATGTATGATTTAGTAGTTTCTATATTGGGTCAATGGTACTTCTTTTTTTTTTGTACGATGCTTGCAGGTTTATGGGTCTGTGGTTCTCTATTACTCAATCGCTTTTCACAGTGTGTCCTGCATACTGTGGGTGGATCATACACACAATAACATCGGGTTCCTGTCAGTCCAACCTCGTTGTTCCACTAGTGAGTGACTCCAAGCTACCCTGCACAAACAACCATGATGCAATGTGGATGCATCTCAGCCCCACTCCAACCTTGAACATCTGTGAACTTCCAGCCTTTATTCCCAGCTGGCATCACTGTCTACTACTCTGGTAAAGTCTAGCAGAACCAACCGTTCTTCAAACTACTTACTTTTGAGTTCAACAGGGAAAAGGTTTTTAGCCTTTTTTCACCAGTCTCTTGGGCTTTACTTAGCTGAATTATTACCTTCCTCTGTCTACATAGTTCTGAAAGCTGTTTCTCTCATCCTTCCAGTGTGACAGCAGGACCTGACTGAAAAAAGGGAATTGAACACTTTTTAAAGTACGTCTATTTAGAGCAGGGGTGTCAGCTTATGAAAACCAAACATAACTCTATTAATGAAGGATCAAACTGTCCAAGTGAATAAAGAAAAATAGCATTTTTGTAATTTGTTAAGCGAAAAGAAACCCTCACAGACTGAAGACGATGCATATCGATCATCATCTTTTATCATCAGGCTCAAGAAACAGATCACAGATATCACACCCATTTCACATCTTGAAATTTATTTTAGCGTGAGAAATCGGAGGTGTGCCGTGTGAGAAACGGAAGCTCTCTGTATCACTCGTGAGTATGGATGCGGAAGCTATGACTACCACATAAGGCATTGTGGGAAATGTAGTTTTTTTCCGCGTTTTCATTTTTTCTTTTAGATACTCAAAACTTTTAAGCTCTCGCGGGCCACATTAGATTACATGGCGGGCCACATCTGGCCCGCGGGCCTTGAGTTTGACACGTGATTTAGAGGAACTAGAGTTAATGATCTATTGGAGGTTTACTGTTGAATCCTTCACTCAGTTCAGTTTTTTTCTGCATTTGTTATAATCACAATAATTGTTGTTATTGTTTTAGTCGTAGTGGTTGTTGTAGAAGTAGTAGTAGCAGCACTATTATTGTAGATCGTTGTAGTGGTAAAGGAGGTAGTTGTATTAAATTGTCATTAGTAGTAGGAGTTGTAGTAGTAGTAGTAGTAGTAGTAGTAGTAGTAGTAGGAGTAGCAGTAGTAGTTGTTGTTGTTGTTGTAATAGTAGTGTTAATACAATGTACAGCACTAATATAGTAGTAGTAGTAGTAGTAGTAGTAGTACTAGTAGTAGTAGTAGTTGTTGTTGTAATAGTAGTGTTAATACAATGTGCAGCACTAATATAGTAGTAGTAGTAGTAGAAGTAGTAGTAGTAGTAGTAGCATCATTATTGTAGATAGTTGTAGTGGTAATGGAGGTAGTTTGTTAATGGTGGTAAATTGTTATTATTAGTAGTAGTTGTAGTAGTAGTAGTAGTAGTACTTGTAATAGTATTGTTAATACAATGTACAGCACTAATATAGTAGTAGTAGTAGTAGTAGTACTTGTAATAGTATTGTTAATACAATCTACAGCACTAATATAGTAGTAGTAGTAGTAGTAGTAGTAGTAGTAGTACTTGTAATAGTATTGTTAATACAATCTACAGCACTAATATAGTAGTAGTAGTAGTAGTAGTACTTGTAATAGTATTGTTAATACAATCTACAGCACTAATATAGTAGTAGTAGTAGTAGTAGAAGTAGAAGTAGTAGTAGTAGTAGCATCATTATTGTAGATAGTTGTAGTGGTAATGGAGGTAGTTTGTTAATGGAGGTAAATTGTTATTATTAGTAGTAGTAGTTGTACTAGTAGTAGTAGTAGTAGTGTAAATACTATGTACAGTACTAATATAGTAGTATTAGTAGTACTAAGAGTATTTATCACTAGATATTGAAGTTGCAGAAGGAGTAGAATTGGAAGTAGTTGTAGTAGTTATTATAGTAGCAGTACTAATAGTGTGTATAGTCGTAGTATAAGTAGTAGTGGTATAAGTAGTGGTAGTAATACAAAGAGTATTTTATTTCTTGAAAGATACAGAAGTAGCACCAGCAGTAGTAGTTATATTAATACTGGGGGTATTTATTTTAATAGATATAGAAGTTTCCGTAGTAGCAGCACCAGGAGTAGTAGTACTACTAGTAGTAGGATTAGTAGTTGTAGTAGAAGTAGTGCTAATACTATGTCAATATTATTATCAGCAGTAATAACACTATCTTATACTTATCTTGGTGGTATTTAAAGTGGTATACTACTACCATGTTATGAGTGGTAGTAGTAATGATACTATAAGTATTTATTTATTATTGGTTACAGAAGCTGCTTTAGAAGCAGTAGCAGCAGTAATATGCTATTAGTAAAGGTAGTAGCTGTACTGCAGTGTTGTAGTAGTTTCATTCATCCCGTTCTTTGTTATTTCAGTGAAATTAATTAAATGAATAGCATGTACAAGTCTGTATGTTGAGGGTGTGTGCGTGACAGGTGTGTTCCGTGCATGTGTGCCTTTACAATACTGTGCTCGGAGCGTCAGCTGAGCAAAGCTCATCCTGGTCTGAGACGCCAACCAGACCTGCAGGTTCTTTCACTCTCATCCTCACTTTTATTACAATCACCAAGACAAATTTGTGTATGATAATATTTTTAGAAGAAAAACTGTCAAAAGGTATGAGAAGACCATCCATTACTAGACTTTATCTTTCTGTACTCTTATCCAGTCTTGACTTATTTTTCAATCCAGTTTTCCAATTAAACCATACATATTTCTCATAGTGTTGATTAATGAAAACATTAATCAATTTATTTTCTGACATAAACACCAATTATGTCCAGTATGTTGTGGGCTTGATCTGTTCCACACACATCTTCAAGTCTTTCACTGTTATGTCTGTCACACACAGAAAAGCAAGAGACAGTAGGGACATGCCTCGCAGCCGTTAATCCTTCCTTTCATACGCAGTGACTGGTGTAAAGCCTGAAGCTATCAACAATAACGAGAAAGAGAGAGAGAGAGAGAGCAAACATACTCCAAGATCTCCAATGGCAGGGTGGAGCTGGTCCTCTCTGCCCGCTTAGAGTGTTTTCAGTCTGCCCTTTCATCTAACAGGAAATTGCATCAGTTTTGTGGGCTCCAGTGAGGCAGCTTTACAGCACTGCTTTGCTTTCAGAGAGGCTAAAGAGCCAATGGGCAGGTGTAGAATAACTAACCTGGGTTTATGATGTGTACAGGTGAACAGAGGAGAATTCAGACATTATGACGTGCACTTTATTAAAAGCCCTGCCCGGCGACACTGTAAAACATTTCATGCGGCTTCAACTAATAATTCAATTATTAAGTAACCAGCTCCAGAGAGAAATTCACTCATTGTTTCGACAGTCAGACTTTTATCATTTTATTGATATAGATATGCCTCCAATGAGTTGAAACATTAGTTTCAGTAGATATATAGAGGCAGGGAAAACACTTCAGGATAATTCATGTCATTCTACATGTTATAATGCTCAGACCAACAAAGCTCGGAGAAACAAGGGATTTCTCCAGTTTCTTTAAAGGTTTTCCACCTCACACTCTGAACTTTAGTACCAAGCTGCTTGGTAGTGCTCTTGTAGCTTTTTCTTGCTTTATGTACATCTTGTCCCAAGAAAACCTTGGACAGATCTTTGGTCCTCACTCTGGTGAAGATTTTAGAATTGGATTTATTTCCTGTTTTGGACATATCCTCAAAACCAGCATGGGATCTTAACTGTCAAATACCCTCTGTGTGCCATATTTATATGGGGTCTTTATTTCATTTTCTATGTAATTTGTGTTACTCTATGTGCAAAAGGGGAAACACTTGAGGTGGAGAGTTGCAGTTTAAAGGAAGAAGAGCATCACAAATGTGTGTTGACCTCATCGGTTAACGTCAGAGCCACCTCTCTCCCTCTCCCTTTCAGGACACACAACTGACTGCATCCTGGACACACGGAAGCTCCTGACTCTCCCATAACCGTTTTCAGACACAGTCCTTGAAACTCATGCAAATTCTACAAACTATGCTCTTTTCCTGCATCGTTTAATGTTTCTTTACTTTTCTTTTGATGTGCTGCTTTTAATAACATTCAGGTCAACTCTTAAAGCACTTTAGCATTTGTTCCATGTGTGGAGCTGCTTTAACACAAGATAAATGCTAAAGAGCTATATAAATATTTATTTCACTCCAAACTTCATCATTCATTCAAACATCTGTTTGTATTTTCAATAGATATTTTCAATGTTATATTGAAATCATAAAACTTTACTCTGTGTCATAGAGTTTTGTTTATATTCAAGCAGCAGAATATTTTATATAAACTATTTTTAGGAAAAACAAGTAATTTGCCGCAAAGAGGCCATTATTCAAGGAAAATTAATTTTCAGGCTTTACTAACATTTCAGTTGTTGTTTTTCACCTTCTCGCATTCTGGGTGCTTGACTGTTGGTTTGTTTGAGTTTGAGAAGTTATGGGATACTGATCCTGAGACGGTTCTGGAAATAAGTTTCTGGGTTGTCTGCTTATTGCAAGCGGTTGCAAGCTGCATTGGGGAGCCAGTGAAAAGAGATGAAGAAAGGATGGAGGGTTCTCCTAATTTTCCAATCAAGCAGCGAAATTTTTACTATTTTAAAGGTCTGATTGCAAATGGAGGAAGTCCATTTTGAAGAACATTATAATAATGCGTTAATATTATTCTGGCATTACAGTCTATAATCAGTGACAAGTTTGTCTTTAACTCCTCAAATATAGTGCTTTAACACCCCCTGGTGGAGATACTCTGAAACATATTTTTAGAGTTCCAGTTCCTTTTGAAAAATAAAAACAAAAAACACACAAATTATGCTATCATTGACATTATGTTATTATGCCCATACGCACAGAGTTTTTTTTTTTTTTTTTTAGAATTTAATATATATTTAGAATATATATATATATATATATATATATATATATATATATATAGGCAGGTGGGTAGAAAAAAATGCGGTAAAATTTAATTAACTCGCATTTTGGCTCTATATATATGGGTAAACAAATTATTTTCGTTTCGTATCTTAATGCCTGTAATATTTAGATTTGTATATTTTACGTGAAGACTGGTATGAAAAAAAGTCCTCTGACGTCACGCGCACGGCTTCTAACACTAATCACGTGACCACGTGAACTCTGTATGGCGTTACACGCGAGGAACAGGACGTTAAAAATTACTTGTCCACGGTCCTTTACCTTGTTGTTTTTTGCCTGTGTAAATACAGTACAGCCGGGAACTCATGGTGCATTAGACGACATGGTTGGCTTTGTTTACATTACAAATTAAAAGGAGTCAAATGACAGGTATGTTTTTATTCCTAACGATACGAGTTTCTTCTTTTGCATTTGCGATTTGTTTAATGAGATTTTATGTACACGGTCTTTATTTAACTGTTTTAAATGCGTGTAGTACAGTACACAGACAATAATAATAGACCATTGTTTTTTTAAACTTTCTTGGGACTCTGGGCGCGAACGTTGTATCTATCTGGGTCACCATACTTGGGTTAGATAAAGTATTTTTCACATCTTTACAAGCTTTAAATGTGCGGAATGTGAGTTGTTTCATTACCAAACATCTTTATGAATAAAAAAAGACTTTCTGTGTGAATGTTAGACTGGTGCATTAATAATGGTTTCTGTGCATTTGCACCATATGAATAATAATTTGCTACCCAGACTTTTAATATAAATCTTAGCTGATATTAGTTGAGAAACACGATATACAATTATACTAATCAGTGGAACCTGCTACAGTGAAAGAAAATGGACAAAAGTGGTAAATAAAAGCCAATCTAAAATCCTTTGTTTACTAAATTTGTACTTTTCTTTCTTTGCTTGTTTTTGTGTTTTAGAAAGAGTAATTACACACTCTGGTTATCTCTCTTTTGCATACTTGTAAAAGTAATGTTAACATTAGGTTACACTCAATAGTAGCTAGATTATGAGCAAAATAACCTTTATAGTTGATTTTATTGTATTTGGGAGTACTACATTTGCAACCACTAATTTACATACACTTGTTAATGATATTTAAAAGTGTTTTGGTTTGCACATGAACATCTGAACAAGGGAAATCAGGCTGAAAGAGCTGTGGTCAGATGCAAAGCTGGTTGGTTAATTGGTTGTATCTAAAGGCTGAATTTATATCAATTTTTTTTTATGGGAATCAATTTTGCAATGTTGCTATGGTATTCTCTGGCGAGCTTCAGAGAGGAAGATTGTTGTGTGGAAATGGTCCTGGGTTGTGTCATCAGACACTGAACAAACCAAAGAGGTTTTCTGGTGTTTTCACAAAATTGAGGTTTGTGGATGAAGGAAACTTAGCACAGCAGATGAAAACAGGTTAAGCATCCACCCATCTGCTCAGAACTAATGGGATCCACGTGCACTCAACACTGTCTGTGGACGTCTGGCCAGAAGTGGTCTATATAGTAGGGTTTTTGCCTTAAAAGTATGTATGAAACAGAAGTTGGTGTGCAAAAAATGTCAGCCGGTTCTCTGGACTGATGAGTGTAAACTTGATGTTTTTTTTTTTTTTATTATTATTATTATTGATTGATTGATTCGCTGGAACATGGTATATTATTGTTTGCATGTAATGTACGTTTGGCCCCAAATATGCTTTTCAGACGGACTACCACCACAAACATAACATTATTAAGAACTTATCTTCATCAGAAATAAGAACTAGAATTACTGGAAGTGATGGCCTGGCCCCCACATGTTGTTTTGAAGGCAAATGGCAGGCCACCAAATTTTGATTTGTTCATTCACATTTATTGTGTCATTGAATCATTATGATGTCTGTAGTGACTTGTCCTAAAACTATTCAAAGTCAGATTTACATAAGAAACGATTTAGATGATTTTTAGCTCAAATGTGATCATGTTACACATAATCTTGGCCTTTCAGATTCATGATTTAATGTCATGTAATCCCTTTAATTCTCTGTGAGAAACGATTAGACAAGATGACCCATGTGTGAAATCTGTCTATAAACATTATCCTTGCATGTCTTATTCCAGTCAAGAAGATGATTTTCTAGCTTTGAAACGCTCATGTTATCAGGAATCTCTACCGTCACCTGACCCGACACTCATGACTCTGGCTCTGTGTCTGCATTTCTTTCATTTTTCCTTACATCTTTAAAAGCACTTCCACTTTTGAGTCACATGATTTTGTTGGTTTGCTTGTGAAAGCTTTGCCGAGCTCATCAGGTTGCTGGTGCTGACCTCTGGTTCTTTCTGCATAATGAGCTGGAAAAGACCTGTGTCTATTGAAATCCAGGGCGTAACAATGAATAAGCATACATGGTCATCACGTAAACAGATGTGCACTACATGCTAAATGAACACAAGTTTCCCAGAGCTATAAGCTAACACTCTCTTCTTTCTTTAAAAGTGCCCTTTTTCATTGTATTGTGCTGCTGAACGTTGAGAAGATGAAGTCAGTGACGCAATACGAAAAAGTAAGTAAATTAAGCTCTATCTTCCATCCATTTTTACGGATATGTTCATATTGAATATACTTATAGGCATATTAATAAACAGTAGCAATTTCATGGTGCCACTATTCTTTTTTAATGTCATCTTTCTTTGTTTCTTTTTTACATTTCATTCAAGTTGGGTGATGTGGAGATGAGCAGAGGAGATGGGCATCTTGGTTCACAGAAGGTAATATTTGGTTAATGATTGCTTGGTATCATTGAAGATTGGCATTTTCGGTCAATTCAGTTGTGGCTCACTTGTATGAAAACATTAAAGTGAATGTAGGATCATGCTCTGTGCTTAATTTGTCCACGAGAGGTCCTGGACTAATAATGGACATTTGATAAATTCACTTTATTTTGCTAAATCAAACATCAAGACACATCTACAAAATTTTATATTGAATTAAAACAATAAAATATACATCTGTAGCAAGGTTGGCATGAGATTCTTCTGCAGCGAGTGCATTAGTGAAGGATGAGAGGGTTCTAAGCTGGCCAAAAGTTACGGGCACCTAGGGGTCCTGCTTGTTTTTCATTTATTTCCTTTTACATAATTACAGCTGATAAAACATTGGTGGCACAAGGAGACATTTTTGTTTACTCCTCTTTTTCCATCTTTGCCTTATTCTTCAGCAAAGCCGAAATCTCTTCAAATCATAGAGGTTTAAAAAAAGTCTCCTCATAGTGCTGACAATTCCTTCACTGGTCGAGTGGATCACAAGATATCCCACATTCTAAATTTAACCCACACTGATTGGATATTTACACAAAGTAGCAGTTAAATTGATTGGTTATTTGCTTGTGGTCGTGCATTTCTTACCCTGACATCTGCCTTTTCACATGTGTAAACTAATAATAAACAAACAGCGTTTCACACGCACCTACTGAACCGAGTAGGGTGTACCGAATGTGTCGGTTTAAAACTTATTGCAGCATTTCTACTAAGAACTATGGGTGGTGCTATGAATATTTAGTCATTTTCAGCTCACAAAAAATGGAATACAGGAAAGAATCTGAATAAAACTTGAGGGAACAAAAGATGCTAGGAATGTCAGAAAATTAGATAATATGACACCTTTAAAAAACATACGAAGAGATCCTGGACTTTTTGATTTCCCAGTTCATTGCCCCTTTTAAACTTGAAGTTGAGGATATTCCCTTCATAACACCTGAATGGTGGCAGCTCAGAAAACAGAACATTTCTCAACAACACTAACAACTAATGCCTCATATTCTTTAATCAGTGTTCACCTATTTCCATAGACGCTGATGAGCATTTATTTCTGGTTATTCATATAATTTTTTAGCTCAACAATAAAAAGTAAAATAGTTTAAAATAAATCTGTTCTGGGCTGCTCCCTTGGTTTTCCATCCTCAGCTCTGGGTTTCAAGGTTCTGCTTGTTCAAAATTGGATAATGAGGGTTGGCAGCTGGTTTTGTACCGTTGATTAACATAAATTCTCAAAACCCTAGCTGGCATCTTGAAGTCTACACTCTATTTATAGTTATACAGCAATAGGCTCTCAAGTCTACACCAAATTTTGACCTTTCTCTCATGGGTTTTCCCATAGACATATATGGTTATGATGTCCTCTGTATCTCTATAACTGGAACTTGTCATTTCTTTGTGACATACCGTATATATCTCCAGATGTCATATCGTCGAAGTTGTAGAATAATGTAAAAAAAAACGCTTATTATTTAACATTTCTCATCCGTGTTTAGAATTACAGGGGTCTGATCATCCTCACCTTTGTGTCCATCACCTTGTTGATCCTCCTGTTACTCCAAACTCTCCTTGTTTCCATTACAACATCATCTTCCAAGTCATCTGGAGAGCAGGAGTATTATCCAATGAGAGAAACCTGCACAGATCCTTGCAGGTAGCAATATTGTTATCTCTATAAAAACACGATGGATGGATGGATGGATGGATGGATGGATGGGTGGTTTTGCATTTATTTCTTTAAGTGTTAAAAAAAGCCTTTTCAAGAGGCAAGATTTGTTAAAAACATTCTGTTGCATACAGGTATGTGCCAAAAAGTAGAATATTATGGAAAAGTAAAAAAAGTGAAACCTACTCACAAATGAAAATGTCAATCCTTTATTTGTTAGATTTTAATTAATGATTCTAACGCTTCCAAAAATAGAATAATTTTAAGGCTTTAACACAAACCATCATTGACTGTGGAAATCTCACACTGGATTTTTCTACAAAGAAAACTTCTTTTGTTTTTGCAAGATATCACACATTTTATTGGCAGTTGTGCTCACATAAATTCACAGTAAATAGAGCCCCAGTCATAATACAATGTTTTACAGTAGAAAAAAATTGCCAAACCAGATGAACTGTCTGTATTGTGGTTTACAATATTTTATTAAAGGTACATGAAACCCCCTCACATTCGCTTTAAAGGAAGTGGTTTAAGGCAAATTAGACTTTTATTCAAATTAACATTTAATTTCTGCTCCATCAAAGCTTGTTTGTCTGCAGATGTTTGTCAGCAAACGGTTTTCTGCTGTTTAAGCTGCACACAATCACAAATTTGAAGCAAACCCTGATTATTTCCAGTGATTCATCTTACAGACAAGTTCATGTTTTGCTGTACGTCTCAGTTTTAGAGCGCTGAACCCTCATTGTATTTGAGTGATTGGCCATCATTTACTACAGATCTATGAATGTGGACACAGTTGTGTTTTTCTTAGTTTTGAAAGTAAGGTGCTCTACTGTTGTTGATGTGTGTGAAACTTTCTATTTGTAATGCAAACTATTCTTAAATTATCCATTAATCTCTTACCCAACCTTTAACCTTTTTGATCACAGCAGTATGGATTTAATGAAATTAGACCATGTGTAGCAATTTTTCTAATTGACACCTGCATTTATCTGCTTGTGCCTCACATGACTAAGTTTCTGAGTGTTTAAGTGATCATCTGGTGTATGAGGTTAGCCACAGTATGTGCTGTTATGATGCAATTCATCATAAAGCTGCAAGATATGAGTGTTTTGAACTATGCAAATCCTCCCTCTGCAAGCCCCAGTCCCAATGTGTCCCATCTTAAGCATTTAGAAACAATTTGGAATGGGATTAAAGTATGTGGTATGTTTGCTCTGTAGGATAATGCTGGTGGAGAGCATTCCTGAGGGCATGGTATTTAACTCCTCTAGCATTCATCAGTCCACATATGAGGCCTGGCTCAACCTCATATCCACTGCTAAGACCAGTCTGGACATCGCCTCCTTCTATTGGACTCTCACCAACAAGGACACGAAGACCCATGATGCCACAGCCAATCAGGTTTGTTTTCTACTCTCTGAATGAAAAGCTGCAGTTGAACTAATAATAATAAGAGTAGTTCAACGAAGTGATCCAAGAAATCAAGCATTTGGCAAAAATAGATACAAAAAGCAATCAAAGTGACATAAATAGACATAAAAGAAGGATTATTGTTCAAAGGATGTATAGATATTAGCTTACATGGTGCTTCTATATTTGTATTGTAATTACCAGTATATTGTAAAGTAAATGTAACTGCCTCAAAATACTAGAAATCCATAATTGTTTGAGAGAAACCTTTGAAACTGTAAGTAGAGTATAATGAGAAAACAAAACATCTACATTGTTGTGTAAGACATTTATTAAACACAAGATTAGTTTTTTCTTAAAATGCAATAAAATCTAATTTTTTTCCTGAAACACCATACACACATTCCATCAACAGGGAATTTTTTTGGGGAAAAAAAACAAGTAAAAGTGATGTAAATGTATGGCAAGCTCCAAACTTTAGCATCAACTACAATAGAGCAAAGCTTGCTTTAAAGAACAAAATTACATTGTATTCATTCAGCTCACTTCATGTGCTGTTTTAAACCAATAATTCTGTGCCGTGTTAAATGTCACGAATAAAAAAATCTCATGTTTTTAACATGTTCCTATTGTGGTTGTCTGTGTATGGTTTTCGCTTCCTTCCCATAAATAAAAAGCACATCTCATCAGAATTAAGAACGTTAGATCATAAAAAAGTGCAGAAAGTGAAACCTGTGTTGGTGGTTACTCCGCATTTTAGAACCAAACTTTTGTTTGAGGCTGCAATTTGGTGTGGGGGGTGCTAGAATGCTTGAAGCAGATGAATGCATTCAATTTCTAAAAAAATCTATGGAATCAAATATGGTATGTTTTTTTTTTGTTGTTTTTTTTTTTTTAAACATCTGAGATGGAGCTTTTTTTCTGCCTTTTTGGGATGGAGGTAAAATATATGCAATCAATAAACAACTCTTACCCAAGTGTTGTTTTTACTCTAGGGGGAGCGGATCCTGCAGGAATTAGGACAACTTTCAGGAAGAGTGCATGTGCGGATAGCAGTGGATAAACCAACTAAGTCCAAATCTTTAGATGATATTAATTTTCTGAGCGCATCCGGTGAGTCTACATGACGCATAGATGAAGAATTTTTGCAAAGAATGAGGGGATCTGTGATTGCATCAATCAGCAAGAACTCTTTGTTTTTTTAAGCCTTTGTCCTACTCTTTACTCAATTGCATTCGATTTTAATCAAAATCCACCGGTCAATCAAACTCATCTCTTTACTCTACAAGACCAAAGAGTTGCTCGACACCAGGGACAAAACTGTAGACCTGTCTGGTGGTGGGCTACAAAACAATAGGCAAACTGTTTGGTTGGATGATAAGCTGTAGGGCTAATTCTTGATTATTGCCAATCTCTATTTTTACCTTTTTATCATCTGCTTTAAAGTCACATCCACATCTGATAAAATTTAATGGGTTTAAAGGAAGACCCTACTTCTTGAGTAGATTTTTGTACATTTGAACAGTGCTTTGCTCTCTGCAGGAGCGGATGTGAGGCTGGTGAATATGCTAGAACTCACCAGAGGAGTGCTGCACACCAAGTTCTGGATTGTCGACAAGAAGCATGTTTATATCGGAAGCGCAAACATGGACTGGAGAGCACTAACACAGGTCAGTCTTGATATAGTTGTGCATCCACAAATTGGACACTGGTATTTTTGTATCATTAACAGAATCATTCAAGTGAAGGTTGTACACTGAAAAAAAACGTTTTTCATAATGCACTAATTTGTGGTGGTAAAATACCATTTTTAACTCGTAAAAACCTCTTTCTGTGTAATGATGATTGTAGAATTGTAGACAGAAAATGCAATCATGTTTCAATTGGGTCCAAATTGTACATACAAGATACTTTTGATATTTGTAATATTCTTATTCTTTTGACTTGTTTTTGTTCTTTTCATGCTTCATCTGTCAACATTGCCATCTTCATCTGTTTATTTCAATATTTTGAATGGCAAGCACAATTTTAAACCATAAAATGACCAAGGTATTGGATTATTTTTTGCTTTGATCAACAAAATGTCTGCAAAGTAGTTAATATAAGCAACAACTACATTAATAACACAAAAAAGTCATGGAATTTAAGCACAATAATAAAAAGTAATAAAAATTGACAATATAAAATTACTTAATCCTGCCATTGTGCCATTTAAGGCCATCTCGAACATGACCTGAGCTAGGCAATGACAGATAGACAAGCGACTTCCTGATAAGGGTGGGGTAAATTGGATTGTTGACAGCGTAAATTATCTGCCAATCATAACGGTCAATCACATGAAATAAATACTCAAAAACCATTTGTGTATATAATGTAATTTATTGGGAGCGGCGTTAAAAATCATCCATCCACTGGGGGGCCATCATGTTCTTCTGCTTTCTTAAAGCAGTTCTTTAAAAAAAAATGTAAACATGTAAAATTATTTTGGAAAAATCACATAAAAACTAATTTTTGAGATAAAAAAAGTTAAGATAAAAAAATTCATAATAATTGAAATTTTGACCTTGCAGATACCTGATCTAACCCACTGCGTAATTCCATGCTGTTCAGCCAATAATGCACTAAATTCCTCATTAGTAAAACCACATTTTTATTGCTTTATCTCTTCACAGCCCATCAGTTGCAGATGAGTGCTTTTGATCATGGAGATCAATGGTTAACTCAATGTCCAGATGCAAGACTTTTGTTTCTCGAATTCTCGACTTGATCTAAAAATTGTAACTTTTGCATGTCAATTTTTTTTCTCAATGTTTTAAATTTGGTTTAACATTTTATCTTTGACTTTTTTTAGTAAGCCATTATTTTTTTGGCTTACTGGCGGAAATGGGCTTCCAAATCACGTGAGAGACACTTGTTTCAAACTATAAAAACTGCAGTGCATTACAATGATGTATTGATCAAAGAATTTCAAATAGAAAACAAATAAATTAATGAACGAAGCAGGCCAAAAAACATTGTAAAAGTCCTTATATTAGTAATCCACAGAATTATTCACTGCAGCCATTTTCTCTGAATTTATTTTAAAGGTTAATTATTCCTCAGCATTTATTGAATGACTTTAATCTGAAACAATGTGTTTAACTGAAGAGAATAACATGTAACGTGCATCTTCAGGTGAAGGAGTTGGGAGCCGTTGTTTATGACTGCAGCTGTCTCGCTGCAGATCTTGGAAAGATTTTTGAAGCATACTGGTACCTGAATCAGACGGACACAGTTCCTGTTCATTGGCCCAGCAGTTTTTCCACTGCGTACAATAAGGAAACGCCGATGCAGCTCTCACTCAACGGCAGCAGTTCCAGTGTCTATCTATCGGTAAGAGAAAGCACCATTATCAGGAGCATCATTCACATGAAAAAACGTGTTCAACACCTGCATCAATTGCCTCCTTTGTTAACCGTAGCAACCCGCAGGGCTTGTTTTCAGTTTCAGTAGACTTTTTCCAGATTTGCTGAACTCGCATTAATGGTTTATTTTAGCGTGTTTATAACTGTGGAGACAGCTCTTTGGGAATGCAGCGGGTCAAGGCACTTCTGGAGGTGATTTTCCTGAACCACTTTGGCTCAGGAATTTTAGAATGACTTCAGATGTTGTGCAATGAAGTCAGTTTGTTGGTTAGTCCATTATTGCTGCTCAATCACGCCCCAGTTCTGACAGAAAACACTTGTTTTTAATGTTAATGATCAACTAGAATCAGGAAATGGCAACTTGATGGTTTCTGATTCACAATACACACATACATTACATACAAATAAATTTCCATCAGTCATTCTGTTTGCTTTGTGGTTTTTGTTTCTTGTTCGTGGTGCAATATCAGTTTGATGTGGTGTTTTTATGGAAGTTACACAAACAGCTTTTTAAAATTTGAATGCGTTTGGCTTTCCTTCCTCACAGAGCTCTCCTCCCTCTCTTTGTGCTGACGGCCGAACTGCAGATCTGCAGTCCATCCTCAGTGTGATTGGAGACGCTCAGGAGTTTGTTTACATCGCTGTCATGAACTATCTGCCCACCATGGAGTTCTCAAGACAAACGAGGTGAAAGAACCAACACATACTTTACACTGCAATCTTGAGAATTAAACTGGACACTACATTCCAGTATTCTCTTGACTTGTGCGAAGCTTTAGAAATGGTGAGGTTAGCTGGTTTCTTTTAAGCAAAATACAGGGGTACGCCGAGATACGAATGCTTCGTGTTACAAATTGTGCGAGATACGAAAGGTCTCGCTGGAAATTTTTTGCTTCGAGATACAAAAAACACCAACAGTTCTGGCGCTTGTTAAGTCTGACGTCGCGCTTCGCTTCCGGGTTCTGGCATTCCTTTCTCCCATTGAAAAAAGTGCAAAAAGGGGCTGATACGCTTTAAAACACTTTAAATTTGTTAAAATCAAGCGAAACATTATGTATAGATTACCGATAATTTACTTTAACAAATGTTAGAGTCAAGGTGTCGTAAAAGAAGTGCTGTTCTGTAAACCGTAATAGAGCAGAAATGTTTGTTATTGTTCGTATCTTGAATTTTTCTTCGTATCTCGAAGCAAAAACTTTCCAGAGAGACCTGTCGTATCTCAAACATTTCATAACTCGAAGCATTCATATCTCAGGGTACCACTGTAATACCTTTGTACTTAATGTAAAAGTTAAGTTAACCCTTGATGTTCTTTTTAGTACAAACACAGCTTCTTTTTATTTATTTTTATTACATTATCACACGCAACAGTGCGTGCCGAGACTTCTAAGTGTTCATAAAGAGTATTCACAGACTGGTCTGTAAGCTTGATGTCAGATTTGCATTTTGAATGAAAAGGAGTGACTTTAGCAGTGGCTGCAACGTGTGTCTCTGTTCTAGCAAGTCTTGTGGTGGATTTTCTTGAGGGGCAGAAGTTAACAGCTCTGATTTAGCTGCTGTTAATGCTTACTGTGGACATTGTACAAACTGTTTGGTTTGAAGGGAACGTCAGTTTCTGCTCAAGTTTTCCTTGCTGCTTGGCTTATATCTACTCTGAAGCTCGTCTATTCGGCAGGTACTGGATGGACATTGATTCTCAGCTACGCCGTGTGGCCTATGAGCGAAAGGTTAATATCCGTCTGCTGATCAGCTGCTGGGACAGCACCAACCCAATCATGTTTTCTTTCCTGCGCTCCCTCGCTTCCTTACAAGAAAAAAACACACTGGATGTCCAAGTGGTACGTGATAAAATTGCTTGAATAATTCCAAAATGAATGCCTAGCGTTGTTTACGGTCACTTAAAAGCAAAGGTAGGATTTCAAATGTTTTTACAGTTCTAGAGTATTTCACAGGTTTTACAAAAAGGGAGATGAGATTTATTATTACTTTTCATGCAAAGCTTGTGTCTGATTCCCAGAAAAAAAATAAGAACTGGCAAAGTACATAGCAACATATTAAAGCTGTATATTTTTTTTTTTTTTTTTTGAGTGCTCTATGGGACTGTGTAACTTTGTATGAACCTGTTCATCTGCAAGTACTGATTTATTTTAAACGGTAATGTTCTCCAAAACTTTGTTCTTGCAGAGAATCTTTACAGTGCCCTCTGACCCCCGGCAGAAAGCCATCCCCTTTGCTAGAGTCAACCACAACAAGTACATGGTTACAGACAGAGTTGCCTACATAGGTACAGTATACTAATACTACTACTATTTTAGTGATGAGAAGCCTCATTTTGCATCCATTCATCAGTGTGCTTCGATTTGTTGTATAAACCAACTAAAGCAGACTTTGAAGTAAGAGTTTGATAACAGGAGATTTCTGGCTTTTATTACATAAATATACAGAAACTAAGCGAAGTAAATACCTACTTACTGAGAGTGAGACAACAGACCTATTCGTATGGGGCTAGTTTTTTAAAGGAAGTTTGAGGTAAAAATCTTCTCAGTGCTGATTCGAACAAGACTAACTTGCACTCTCTTGACTGTTGTTCAAGCTCACATGATCAGATTTTATAAAACATATATGACCGCATGCAGTCCAAGCATTCTGAAATCATGTGCATTACATATATTTTAACATACATCATATTAATGCAATGAACTGAAAATAATTTTACCTGTAGCCAGTCAACATTTTTTTTTCCGATTCAGCTCTTGTTTATTTTTTTTGTTAAACTGTCGAAGGGTTGTTTGTACTTTAAAAAGACAAACGAAAACTTGAATTCTGATGCACCAGAGATTGTACGGCAAGCTCACGTTGTCTAAAACACACAATAAACATGTTTTACACAAAAACATTTTCCGCAATCTCAGACATCTGCATTCGAACGGGATTAGATTTTTTTTAAAATAGGAGTTTTGCTCCTGTTTTTCCTGTAATTTTTACAGAGGTTGTGAGTGAAAAGATAAAGGGACATTGCAGATTCGGATGGGATTAAAAGCACAAAGTACGTCTTGTGTTAAAACATATAAAAAAAAAAAACAAGTCGCAGTTCTCATGACCTTTTTAAAATTTGCATAGCGAAAAACCAATTTTGTGTAAAATGCATTTCTTATGTGTTCTTTAGTTAAATGCTTAAGATTGAAAACTCAGATAATTCTCTTAAAAGTAGCTTCTAACCAAAAATCCATTTCCTCGTAAATTGGGCATCGTTATGGATCCAACCCAGTCTTCTTGTTATGCTTCACACATTCGTGGTAACGTCGTTTCAAATATTCAATGTAGCCTTTGCATTTCACCCAGTCGAATGTATTCCCAATTCTTTACCACAATTTGGAACGTTTCCTTCAGGGTTGTGCTACTTTCTTTTTCACTTCCATTCTATCGTTATCGTAATCCAGTGACAAAATGGAATCTGATCACATGAGCTTGAACTCCAGCCAATCAGAATCCAGTAGTCAGACAGACCATGGGATAAAGATTTCTTTTAAAGGTAACCTCCAGAGACAAGCCTCGGTTTCAGCTCCACTGCATCCATTATTGCATATAAGTGCATCACTTCTCAGAGAGCCCTTGTACAGTTATATAAATTAAGGCCGACCCGATTCGTCAAGGGCTGTCAGGTTCGGGCAAAGATCTTCACCTCTTCTTCTCACATGCTCTTTTATACTTCTCTCTAGGCACATCCAACTGGTCCGGTGATTACTTCGTGAACACAGCAGGCTGTGGTTTAGTGGTAAACCAAACCGGGCATCAATCCTCCAGTTCCACGGTTCAGTCTCAGCTTCAGTCTGTGTTTGAGAGAGACTGGGACTCTCCATACAGCACGGACATCAACCTCAGAACCAACCGCAAGACTGTTTGCTAGAAGAAACAAAGGGATTCGGAGCTTGAACACGTTCTGTTTCCATTTTAGACACAATTTACTTCAATAAGTATATTGATAAGGAGCCCCTATTATGGTTTTGAGAGGTTTTTTTTGTTTGTTTGTTTTGAGAGTAATCAATTTTAATCATAATCATAAAGTATAGTTTGTACAAAACTCCTGTACATGAGGCAGTCTGCTTTGATTGATATTTAGAATGTTAAGATGCATATTTTGCATGTTACAGAGAACACTACAGCAATTGTTATCATTGTACCTACTGGTTGTGATTTGCAGGAAGAAGCCAGTCCAAATAAACTAGGAACTTAATGAATCCAGCATTGTAAAAAAGTAGGCACTTGCCATCTTCACACAAATGTTGGTATTCTACTAATGATGTATGAATGGAAAAACACAACCACTGTTTCCTTACAGCCTTTTCTATCAAAATAAAACACTGTTTCTTGTAATTTTGCAACTGCAATTCACAGTTAGAAGTTTGGATTAATTACGGAGAGGTGGGAGGGCCATAGTACGTTGGCACGCCGCAATGTACTGGTTAAGATTCATTTATTGATGCCTCATTTCTGCATTTATTAAAGATAACGATGCATAAAGCACTTTCCCTTCAAACACTCAACCGGGATCACTCCTTGCACGAAGTCATTTTCCAAATCCATAACTGGGGCTCTTTAATAGAAATACTTCTGTTTGCATTACAGGGAAGACAACAATATTGCAGACTATTGATTCTGTTGGGGCACATTGATTGAAAGTGACCTGATTTTGGAAATTTTACCATCGCTTGAAGACTTCAAAATGTTAACGTTCTTGCTAAATCTACATGTTAATGATCAAAGTTTAAGTTAAAGATGGTTCAAAAACAAATAATGCAGAAATACTTTCCATTTGTCGGCTGAGTGACTGAAAAGATATGTATAAAGTCGTCACCAAGTATGTATAGTAGAATTTCAAATGAACCAATATTGCTTCTGGTTGTCTTGAGTATTGTGGCATGTTAACAATAACAGCAAAGAATCTTTACGCAGCCGTTAAAAGGATCATGGAACATCAGTCTGAAGTAATAATCGAGGACGCCTCATGAACACCACACTGATTGCCATGTAATTGCTGATTAATCATCTGCTTTGTGTTGAACTGGAATCATCGATTCCCTTTTAGATCGTGATCAATACCTGATTTTAACTCATCTGACACTAAACAAATCAATCATGTGGAGGATCAAGGGTTTCAAAAGTTATACAAAATCCATCTCCAATTATTGTAACTTACTTTCTGTTGTTGTGACCTCTGCTTTCAATAATGAATTTGGATTGAAATAAATAAAGTAGGAGTACACTGAATAATGGTTCATTTTAGGAGAATATTTGTTATTGCACTGTTTACATTTAATGTTACCACGAAGAGCCAGTCAATCAGTGTTTTTTAGAAAAGCACTTGTTTTCCTCAGGACTTGTAGAGTGTGGTAGGAATTATTAAACCTCAACGTCACTACGAAGAGGGATAATGTGTAGTTTGGATTTAAATGTTTTGTAATTGTGTTTATAAAAATACACATGCTTGCTGAAATTTAATTTCTTGATTGACATCGAATAAACATGGAATTTTTCACAAAGTGAATTTGTAATCTGAATGTAAAACATTTCAAATTGCATTTCCTAAAGTACTTTTACCAAATATAATATAACTCTTGTGTTTTTTTTTTGTTGTTTTTTACTTGTGATTCTATTGGCTAAAAGTTTTTCAAGGTTTAGATTGAATTGGACAGTTATGAAAACACTTTTTAATGTAACCAATCACATAACATAATTATGAATCGAGGGCGGGACTTTGGAAATATCGGGGACATTTCAAATTTCAATACGTTCAAGTAACAATATTTATTAATGAAAAAAAAAAAGTATTGAATGGTACAAAATTAATAAAATAAATTTTACAAAAAAAATGCATAGTGACATTGCATGCAAAGGAATTACTAATTTGGGTGCAAATAATGAAGACAATATATTTTATTATAAAAGCTTAAATTCTTAAAACTTCAAAAAGCTTAAACTTTTTGATTGTCTTGAATTTTTTGATTACTTTTGAATAACTACAGGTAGATCTAGATTTGTTTATCTACTTTTTGTAGCAGTGTAACCATAGCAACAGTTGGTGGCACAACAGTAAACTACAAATTTGCTGTTATGGTTTTGAGGCTTATATTTATGTTTTCCGCAGCGTATACATTCATTTTTCACACAGACATTCTCTTTGGAGCATTGCTGTTGGCCTTCAAAAGCAGGTCACTGAAACTATGAGGTGTTTTTTTTTTTGTTTGGTTTCAATAAAGAAATATCACACTATTTGAGCTAGCATTTCGAGACACATCGTTGACTCAGATTAAGTTCAGATCAATTTTTATGAAAATTTTGAAAAAAAATTATAATTTTAAATTTCAAAGGTTCACATGCTTTTACATTTTGCTTTTACACATGCACTGTACATTTTCAGTTCCTTCAAAAACAACCATCATTTTCATTATAAGTCATGTATTCCACCCCAGAAATGAATAATAACTGAAGGTTTGAATGTTGGAAAGTAACTATTGCCTGCCTGGGGGTTCTTTGCATCTATGGTGGGCATTAAAACAGTCCAACGCACATCGATACATGTTTATTTTAGAGAATATTAGAAACTGGGAGCGGAGACAAAATGACAAGGTTGGTGACATTTAATTTAAGATAAACCTCCAAAGGCCCCAAATCTATATGATAAGATCAGTTTTTGCTTCATTTAGTTTCAAGAAATTCAGAGCCAACCATGCCTTGACGCTAGAATATCTGCATAGCTAACATAAAAAGTGTCATGGATGAGATTTTTTTTGTCTACTTTGTACTATACATGGAGGTCAAGAGGTGCTAAGAACTCGCTTCTGGAGGGGAGTGATGCGTATGATATTACGATTTCACCAGACGTTCTCAAGATGATACCCCAGTCTTTGTCAGTGATTTAGATCAAAGTCTCCAGTGGTGAGTTATTAAGGTTGTCTGACTAGATCCCACCCCTCATCACAAGGGTGGCACAAAGCACACCACACCCAGTCTCTCCAGAGAACACACACACACGCGCACATATTGATAAATTCTCTAGGGAACACACACGCAGTCTCTATAAAGCAAACAGCAGATGTGTTCTGGGGAGACACGGTCATGCAGAGTGTGTTCACAGTTCTGCAGGAGTCTCCTGTTTCAGTTTGCAACCTCAAGCACAAGACAGATATTACATAGGCGGAAGAAATAAAAATTCTTTCCACTTGTTTTAAAAAAAATAGGAAACAGACAGAGCCAGGGTAAAGCAAGGAGACAAAAGCTGCACATTGTTTGATTTTGTTTTAATTAAAAAATATTTTAAAGGCGTCAAAGCTTGTTTGACTCTTAATTTCTTGAAACTAAATGAAGCAAAAACTGAGGTTATCTTAAACCAAACGTCACCAACCTTGGCGAATCTATTGATACAGGTCATTATAGTACTGACGTATGCCTTTTGTCATCTCTGGCTTTAATCTAAACTTAAGTCATATTAATCTTTTAAAGATTTTGAGCAGGAGCTTCTATCACCTCTTGTCTGGACTACTGTAATGCCCTCTGCACTGGGATCAACCATAAGACGCTTCATCGTCTACAGTTAGTCCAGACAGCTGCAGCACGTCTTTTAGCAAGAACTAAAAAGAGAGAGCATATTACGCCAGTCTTAGCATCCCTGTTTTGGTTACCAGAACATCTTAGAATTGATTTTACAGATTGTTTTTAAGGTTTTAATGGACTGAGTTGATGGTTCCGAGGACAAGGATTTTTCTATGGATGGACCATGTTGTGGAATGCCCTGCCTCCTATTGTTAGAATAGCTCCCTCCATCTCTGTCTCATCTTAAAACACATTTTTAATCTTCGGCCTGAATTAGTGTGGTCCTCTGTGTGTTTTATTCATGTATGTATTTTAGTTTTGTATTGTTTTATTGTGTCATTTTTATTTTAACCTCTTTTTTTTCTTTTTAAGTTCATATGTTATTACTTTTAATTTTTATGCAGCACTTTGGAAACTCCTATGTTTATAAAATGTGTTTGGATTATTTTAACCAATCATCATGGAGCTGTAAATCAACCAAGATCTGCATGTTCCCATCCACTCCCTCTATAAAATACACATTTTCCCTTTCCGTTAAAGTAGTAGCTAACAGACTTATCCTCAATGTTAACATAACCTTGACATTAATGAAGATGTTTTAAACAAAAATAACATACAATGCTCACCATAGACAGGGCGCCCCACTAAATTTGTCAGAAAACCTTTTGCTTCCTTACAGGATCAACATTTTCTACAACATACAAAACTGCAAAATATCCCCACAAATGTGGACCATTGATTATAAACAAGATTTGTTAATTTGCTCAGATTTTCCCAACAAACGCCCAAGACCATGTTGAAAAAATGAGTACACCCCAATTATAGTCTTAGGAAATACTAGATTTCAATATTCTAATTAACAAGTGCACAGGAAAGTCTAACGATTCATTTAAGATACAACCAGTGATTATAAAAGGATATCAATTAACAAAAAGAACCCCTTTCCATGCTGTCACGAATGGTTCTCCATGGAAGTAAAATGTCACAAAATCTAAAAAAGGAATTCATTTCTTTACAAAAAAAAGTTGAGGGCTACAAGATCAGCAAAGCTTTACATTTCAGTCAATATACTGTATATCAACAATCTTACAGAGGTGTCCAAGTCATCCATGGAAGTTAACATCTCAACAGGAGAGTCTTTTAATGAGAAGGCTTGAAGAAAATCGCCATCAAAGTTCACAGCGGTTAGCTAAAGCCAAACTGGAGTGACTGTTTCCTGTGATAGCATCATCAATAAAGGAAGCCTCTCCCAAAGCCCATACGCAAAAAAGCACGCCCAAAATTGACAAGGGCTGAAAAAGATGAAGACTCCTGGGACTCTATATTCTGGAGTGAATTCATTGTTTTTAGAACTAATGGTTTAAAAGCTGTATGGTTATTTGCTATGGTGATGGACAGGTTGACAGATGAGGTCAGGCAGGAATCTCCATGGACAATGATGTTTGCAGATGACATTGTGATCTGTAGTGAGAGCAGAGAGCAGGTGGAGGAAAACCTGGAAAGTTAGAGGTCAGCTCTAGAAAGAAGAGGAATGAAAGTCAGTCGCAGTAAGACAGAATACATGTGTTTGAACGAGAGGGAGGGAAGTAGAACAGTGAGGTTACAGGGGGCTGAGGTCAAGAAGGTGCAGGGTTTAGGTATTTGGGGTCAACAGTCCAGTGCGACGGGGAGTGTGGAAAAGAGGTGAAGAGACGAGTGCAGGCAGGTTGGAGTGGGTGGAGAAAAGTGTCAGGGGTGTTGTGTGACAGAAGAGTGTCAGCAAGAATCAAAGGAAAGGGGTACAGAACAGTAGTGAGACCAGCTATGATGTATGGGTTAGAGACTGTAGCAGTGAGGAAGAGACAAGAGGCAGAGCTGGAAGTAGCAGAGATGAGGATGTTGAGGTTCAGTTTAGGAGTGACGAGGATGGACAAGATTAGGAATGAGCACATCAGAGGGACAGCTCAGGTTGGTTGTTTTGGAGACAAAGTCAGAGAGGCCAGGTTGAGATGGTTTGGACATGTGCAGAGGAGGGATAGTGGTTATATTGGTAGAAGGATGTTGGAGATGGAGATGCCAGGCAAGAGGTCAAAAGGAAGGCCAAAGACGAGATATATGGATGTGCTGAAAGAGGACATGAAGTTAGTTGGTGCAAGAGTAGAGGATTCTGAGGACAGAGTTCGGTGGAAACGGATGATTCGCTGTGGCGACCCCTAAACTGGGAACAGCCGAAAGGAGAAGAAGAAGAAGGTTTAAAAGCTGTATGGGGTCGTAAAGGTAAAAACGCATGGTTCCTATGGTGAAACAAGGTGGTGTAAGTATCCTCTTGTGGGGATGCATTAGTGCTGCTGTTGTTGGGGAGCTTACGGTGTCATGAACTCAATAGTGTACTGCTTTATACTGAAGGAGAAGAAGGTACCATCACTTGGTCCTTGTGCTCTTTTTCAACATGACAATGATCCAAAACCCACATTAAAAGCTACTGCTGCATTTCTGAAGAACAGGGTGAAGGCCATTGAAGGTCCAAGTATGTCTCCTGATTTGAACTCAATCAAACCCCTCTGGGGAATTCTGAAGCGACAAGTTGGGCATCACTCTCCATCCAGCATCCAGGCTCTCAAAGACGTTATTCTTGAAGAATGGAAAAAGATTGATTTTATACTGTATCGCCAAATTGTTCCATCCATGCCTAGAAGACTCTAGCACTCCTTAAAAATCACTGCACCCATACAAAGTACGAGTCTTTTTTCTTGCGGAGTATATTCATTTTGCTTTAACCAATTTGAGTAAAACTGAAGTTGTTGTGATCCAAGTTAGATTATTACACTTAGTTAAGAGTTTAATAAACTTAATCCTTGTGAAAAGTTTGGAAATTGTCCCTTTGTTTAAATTAAACTCATACTTCTTAAAGGGGGTGTACTCATTTATGCTGAGCAAGGTACACGCACAGTCACAGGCTACTGCTTTCCAACTTCTTTCGTTAATAATTTGGAGCAAACAATGACTTTTGGGGGGTTCTGGGTCTGCGCCTGCTGGGCTGTGTGTCTGTGAGTGAGGGAATGTGTTTTTCTTCATATCACATTGTGGGAACTGTTGAGCTCTGTCTAACAGAAGCCCTGATAGCGCTTTCTCACTAAGCCCAATAACAAGGCCCTGTTTGGCCGAAACTAAAGCCTCCACGATGAAGAACAAAAGCCCAGAGCTTTAGTCCTGGGGCCACAAACTGCTGACTCTCAGCCGCAGATAATGCATCGCTCTGGCTCTGTCCATCCAGCGTTTTTCTCTCGGCCACGAGCGATCTGTGCTTCACTTCTGACTCCGGCATGAGCTCTAGGAGTGTGTGAGCATCTGGCGATCCAGCTCTGTGCATGATGCAGCGGTGTGCGTGAGGGCCGAGCTGCTCCTCTGCCATGTGTGAGTGTCTGCGAGGGATCTTCCGTGTCAGCTGGACACTCACTTCACATGCAGGTGCGTTTGCTTACTGGTACTAACTAGTATCTAAACTGTTTTCGGGAGTTTTGAACTCAAAATTGCGTGAGACACTAATTAGATCCGCTCTGAAATCAAACTCAAATTTTAGACCAATCCATGACAGCTCTATAAGTGGACTTTTATAATTATTTTTATGATGCTTCTGCAAACAGATAAGCATTCAGGATTTCAGTGTCTTCAGATATTAGTTTTACTGAGAAACTGTGGATAAATCAAGTGGCATTTTTGATCCACATCAAAACTCAGTCCATTACATTAAATGGGATATAATAAGAACATGTGGGCTTTATATAAAGTTCTGTTCTCTTCTCCGCCTCCTGCTGATTGGCTACAACCATATTTTTAGCCAATCAGGTTCCAACTTTGGTCGCTGTTTTCTTAAAAATCATAAAAACCATCCTGCCTTTATATGGTTCCCCCTTCAAGATTTTAGTTCCTGTAAATTGCAAAGACTTAACTTTTAGAAGACTCTGTAGACACAGATATTGTTTACTTAAGTTTCAAACATAATGTGTAGGTTTCAAAAGTTATTAGTTTCGTTATTTTTAGTTTTAAATGAATATTACAAGAATTATGACACATAATTATCAAGGTAAATTTAAAAGAGAAACCATTTAAAATGTAAATTTAAAATGCGAGAAAATGCTCAATCATTCAGTTTCATTTTACAGGCCGCAAATCAGTGCTATCATTACCATCTAGTGGTGAAAAAGGGAAGTACATTTGTAAGTAAAGTTTCTGTGAAATGGCTTGTGCTTTTCAAAGTTCTGGCACAAAAAAAATCACAATAGAACAAATGGTGCTTGGAACATCATTAAAAGGTTTAGACTTATTTTTGTATAAAATTTTCACATTGTTTTGACCTTGTCTATGCTTTTGGGTTGAATTTTCATTTCATCACAACACTTAAGATTTTTGTCATAAACCAAAAAAAAAAAAATTGTTCGTTCTCATTATTTTAGGATTGTTTGGGAAATAATGTATAATGTAATTAAAACATATTTGCAAAAAAAAAAAAAAAGAACCTGGGGTTGTACTATAAATATCTATATTAGGCATTGACACAAAAACTGTTTTAAAGATAATTTATTACAGTAAACTGTAAAGTAGTCAAAAAAATTATCAAAAAGGCCCCAAACTTCTAAGGGTAATAAAAGATAAGTTTGTGTTTTACGTGCATTTAAAACTGCCCACCCAAAAAAATCTAGATGTATTTACCATTTACTCATTTAACTAAGTTCTTACAAACCAATGGCTCATTACATTGGTTGAACAGAAAAAATTAAATGGTGAAATACATCACATTACTTCTATTTAGCAACAACTGGCGTCAAACACCAGCTAAAACTAGCATTCGATCTTCTAAACAAGCAGAACATTTCCATAAATTCAAGAATAGCTTAAAACATTTAAACTGGATTATACTAAAAACCATCTCAAATAACCAGCCAGTTATCTCTTAGGCAAGGTTGAAGCCAGCTAAAATGATCCAATTTTTCATTACATTTATGTTATGATCAGCTAAATGTTGTTTAAACCATATTAAACCAGCTAAAGGCTTAACTAACCTGCTAACAAGCTTAGGACTAGCAAAGCTAAAAAAAAAAACATTTGAACGAGCAAACCTGTCACACCAACTCCTGACCATTTGAAGGCCATCCAGCTTAATCACAAAAAGCAAAAACTAAAATATATAATTACCATTGACTTTTCATCAAGGTTCTCAGTTTCAAACACCACATGCAGATAGAATGTGTGCAAGATACATGCAACATGGTACATTTTTCACAGTGGAGGTCAGAACCAAACTACTAAGATTTGGTGTTAACTCGAAAACAATGTGGTAACGTTTACAATTGCTTTTTTTTTGGAGATGTAAATATCAAAACTAGGCTACAGGGCTAGGATACAAGGCTAATTCATTTACACTGAAATGTGTTTGAAAACAAGCTAAAAGATCCATGTAAAAAAGTGAAATTCACAAACTTACTGCTGCACATGTTTCCTTTTCCTGCTGATGAGGTCACTTCCTGTTGAGTGATGTCATTGAAGAGGTAGCTCACCTTAAATGATTTCACATAAAACATTACACATGGTATTTATATCACTTTTCTCACTGCAGAAACTAGATGTATGTGCCAAATTTGGCTTTCTTTATTCAGTTTTTTTTTATTTCCGTCTGGATCTATAAAAGGAAGTGACTGAAACTGCAATTCATCAACTGACCACTTGACGCTGTTGTAAGAAGTGAGCAGATTCCAGTGCACAACTTTACAACAGAACACATTTATTTCACCAATTTTTATCAGATTTTTTTCTCATAATTATTATTTAAATTATTTTAAACCTTAACTTTCAGCCGTTTCCTAATTACAGTTATGGTAAGTGATACACTTTCATATTCAGCAATGCCCAATCTGGGTTTAAATATCTATATCGTGGTTTTGTAAATAATAGTTGTATAGACTGGTAACTGAAACAGTGCAGGTAGACATTAAAAATAAAATCAGTAAAATCATTTTTTTTCCATTTTGTCTTCAACATCAGTTTTTGATCAAAAAGTCAAAGTTTTAAACATTTCCGAGGAGTTTTGAGGACATATTTGTGACCATTGTAAAACTTTCACAAGATCCGCTTTCACAAGATAATATTTACAATTAGATCTACTTTTAATCAGCACTTCTACAGATTGTTCAAGATAACTTCCACAATACATAATGACAGGAGACAGATGACCGAGGTAAATGCTCAGAATATACCGGTAGTATGTTTTAGAGATATGATATCAACGCTGTCCTTCACAAGGTTTTTTTTCTCATTGGTCATGTGGCCTTTGGTGTTTACTCCAGGTTTCTGGCACTCTGTTCTGCTGATAACAGGATTCTGACAGCTCAGCTTGTGCCAGTCGCCTGAGGGGCATTCAGATGCTCATTTTGCTGCTCATCCTGCTTTTCCATTCAGAAAAGCAGCTTTACTAGGCTGGGAGCACGGTAGCCTTCCAGGGCTGCTGACCCCCTGAGTCACCTACATGCCTCACTCAGGGTATAATGAGTTTTAACAGGTTCTTGTAAATGGTCTGATTTGGTTGGGTATCCCCATAGGTAACTTTACACATGCATCAACTTCGAAATTAGATCTTACGACCAGTCACTCTGTTTGAATCTCATTTATACCTTTTAAGATATGTGTATAAAAATATGTCTTTACACGATATGGCCACTTTATTAGGTATACCTTGCTAGAAATCTTCTTTTGTCCAAGTTTGTAACCTTGAGTCCTCAACACACTGATTTCTCTCTCCCAAAGTAAAAGGAACATATGTGTTACATTATCTCTAAAATGAACTTGTAAACAGCAACACTAGTATTAGAGCCCTGCTCCCCCCTTCTGTTTACGGGACATCCCACAGCACCATCCATTGGCTCATTGACTGCCTACTAAAACAAGCCCGTAATAACAGAGCAAGCGTCCAGCTCTGAATGCCTCAGTCTGAGAATGAGTCAGGCCAGTGTCAAGCACTGAGGGAATAACAGAAGCTAACTCTCAAGAACGGTAGGTGATCTATACTATGATTTGTGATCAATGAGATGCAAAATTGAGAAAAAGATGACAGCGTATGATTCGTAGACAACGACCGGTTTCACTGATATTCTAAAGGATCCTAAGTGGATGCGGTGCTTTTTCTATGAAAGCTCTTCGATTTCTGTATGACAATGGTTCTTTATTAGACCAAGGATTTTCCCAGAGGAACAGTGTGTTGCTCAACGGTTTCTCTTCCAAAGCTCAAACAGCTAGAAACTTTAAATGAGATATCAAAAGCAAAATGTTTTGGGTGATATTCTTAAAAAGGATGAGATCCAATGGTTTACTTCTTCAGAAAAAAACTGCTTCTAGAGTTAGCATTGGTCTGTCTTTAAAGAAAGGTCATTTTTAAGATTGTTACATCCCAAACTCAGCCCTTGCTCTTTCTATATTGGCTTTTTTTGCAATGAACTTGGTTGGTTTGACTCTGTGGAGGTTGCAAGTTCTTGCTGGTACTCTCACACGTACTTGCTGAAGGCAACAAAATGTTGAGTGGCACTGTGTGTGTAGTATTACACATTTGCAACAGCTGTGGTTCTGGTCATAAGATCAGTCTCACGATGTGGAGCTCAAAATGCCATAGTTAGAATAGCAGCGTGTGATAAAATATAGAGCATGCTGTTTCGAGAGATGAGATGCTTCGTTCATATAGACATGCAACCATGTCATCATGCATTCATTATGAAAATGTTAAAAAGATCAACTGGCTGTAATGTAATGAACGCAGATGTGTTATTATTTCATTTTAAATCGAGTTAAATGGAAAAACAGACATTGAAAGTCTATTTGCTCTCCTGCCATAGACCAGACGTTGTAAGGAGCGAATACAGGGCGACACTTTAAGGCGCTTTTCTTGTTTCAAATTTGGAATCCATTCATTCGTCAGGGTCACAGGGCACAACACATTGGGCACATCACTTTAAGTTCTAAGCTATATTGGACTTTAAATTGTAAATCATTTAGGGCAGCAACACTTGACAGTCAACCATTGACCAACAATGATTAAGTGATCTTATGTTTTGACAAATCCGTTTCCTGCCTTTTTGCACATTTTCACCATCTGATCAAAAGTGCAACAAAGAGTTACATAGAATTTGTATTCCAAAATACATTTCTGACATATATTAGCACTTTTAAATGTAACATATTTCTGAATTTCTAAAAAAAACTCTAATAAAACATTTCTAGATATAGAACTTTTATTAACATCTTCTGAACTTGCAGTTTCAGTTGGCTATTTAATATTTTTTTATTGAGGTTATGTAATGGAAAAGTTTTCAAATGAAAAATATATTTTCTAAAAAGAGTTTTAACTTGTGTGCAAATCTAGTGCATATAAAATATGTGTTTTTGTATATATATATATATATATATATATATATATATATAAGTCTTGTAGATCACATATATATATATATATATATATATATATATATATATATATATATGCAACTTACACATACATTTATTCATATCGATCACAGCGGCTGTGTTGAGCTAAGTAGGAATAAAGCAACCAAGCTATTGTTTACCTTTCATTTGAAATATAATGTGTGGGTTTCAAAAAGGTTATTTGTTTTTATATTTAAAGAAACATTTCAAAAGTTATGACAATTAAAATTGTAATTCAAATTAAAATGCGTTTAACAGAACCCATGATGGTGCTTTTCATCTAGTGGTGAAAAGAAGGGATGACCCTTGGAAGTACAAGAGTTGTGACATGGCTGTTGATTGTAATAGCACAAACAAAGCACAATGGAACAATGTTTAAGGTTTAGGAGAGATATACACTTTTTGGGTGGATTTATGAATTTTTATTTCGTTGCAACATTTTTTAATTTAAAAACATAAAAACTGTTGATTCTCAATTTTTGCAAAAAAAAAAAAAATGAAAGATTTTTATTTTTAATGCACTTTCCCCAGACTTCTAAGGGTTACTATCACTTTGAATCAATGTAAACATATACGTGTATATTACATATATTATAAACAAACCAGCTGCTGCAGGTTTAGTTTTTAAGCTTTCTTTTCTATGGGACCTGATAGCCCTCTGCTCCACCCAACATCAGAATGGGAATAATCTATGTGTGTGCCATTCCTCCCATGGCTCGGGAGTCAGATTTATGGAAACAAGACACTGCTGCATTGGAGTATTAGGGGTTCGAGTTTAGACCTGTTTATTTGGCTAAAGATAGTGTTTGCATGTGGGACACCTCTGTAATGTGAAATTATATCTGAATCTGCTCGAGAAAGGTAACAAAACTCAAAACTGTTTTACATCAGGTTAACTAATTTCACGAATTATTGCATCACAAAGAGTATTTATGTAAAGAGCCCAGAGTTAACTGTTTACTTTATTAGGTTTAATTAAAAACCCAACAAGTGCATTATGTGTATGTACAATTGATTGTCTGATTTAAGATGGGGTAAAGTGGCCAAATATATTTTGGTGACTCAATACAAATAAAACATGAAATACAAAGAAAGTGTGCAAACATTGGAATACGTCTCAAGCCATTCTTGCAGTCAGAAGTACTAAAAGCACTTAGAAACATTATAAAAGACCTGCTTAAGAGGATTTATAGCTTTTTTAATGCTTAAAAGGCTACCTACTAAGCAGACTATTTCACAATAATGGCATCACCACACTGATGTCAAAAGATTCATTAATAAAGATTCAAACAAAAGGTATTTATTTACCTAATTATAAAAAATTACCAGTATTTCTCCTAATACCAATGACATTTGTGATCCTGACTGAATGAAGAAACTAACAAATGCCTCTTTCATTATTTGTTTTAGGGGTCTTACTTTATCATAAGAAATATAGTGGTTTCCTGTTTAACTGAAGGCATTTCCTCCTTGGCTTTACACGCCCTCTGGAGAGGCTAAACCACCATGCAATCTCCCGTGAGGCTAGATCTACGTGCAGAAAAATGAATTCTCCCAATTTAAGATAAAATTGTCACGCAGTTTTTTCTCTCTCTCACCCTTCCAGATACAATTTATTCTCACAAGAATATTACGAGACAGCCAGGCTTTTTGTCAGGGTTGAGTTCAGAGTTATGAGTCTGCACACTAAAAAAAAGGTTCTTGGATCATAATTATAGGAGAACCTTTTTTGGTGCCATTTAACAGGTGCTTTTCAGAACCAACAATCACATTTATGAAGAAAAATAAACTTTGGCATGATATATATGACCAGCATCTGTATTTAGGACAATAAAAAATGTCTACTTTAGAACCGCAAGTTTACAGAAAATTTAAAGCAAATCTATTTTGAGAATTTTTTGCTTCTTTTAAAATTTGGTCTGGTAAATTATCTTTATAACAGTTTTTTGACAATGCTTGGTATATTTTGTTAGTACGAACTCAGCTTCTTTATTTACAAATAAATTTTGTTACATTATGCAATAATTCCAAGGAAATCCTGAAATTGTACAAAAAATATTATTCTGGGCATTAAATTTGGCCTTTTTTTCCCTGCAAACATTGCAAAAATTTTAAATAAACTTTTTTATGTTTTGTAAGAAAAATCTAAACTGTTGAGACAAAATAAAAATTCATAAATCCTCAAAAAAGCTATTTTGTGCCAGAATTTTGAAAACTACAAGCCATATCACAGTTCTTTTACTGCCAAACGTTATCCCAATTGGTTGTCTGAAAATTCAAATGGAAGGACAATCGCTCTTTTTCTCCCATTTTAATTCAAATTACATTTACTAATTATGTCATACCTCTTATAATGTTTGTTTGACACCAAAAAATATCAAAACTATTGACCTTTCTGAAACTTAGACATTATATTTGAAATCAAAATTAAACAATAGGTGGATCACGTCATTTCAATTTAATTCAAAACAGCCGGTGTTTAGCAGAGGGAAAACAACCCAAACTCAAACAGAATATAAATAATGAAAAACTAAAAATAACGAAATTAAATAAAAATAAAGTATTCACTTTAACAATGTTGCTACTATCTCGCATTTATACACACACTTTAATCTTAGACCTTTTTACGGAATCAACCCAAAACATTAGCATTAATCATGCTATTGCTAAAATGACCGAGCCACAAGTTTTAAGCCTTCTGAAGCATGAAATGCATAAACTTTCTAAACTTTTTTTTTATAACAAACTGAAATATAAATTCAATAACATTTAGTCAACAATAACAAATTTCCAACAAATCTTACTTTTATTGCATCCAAATTCATCCACCAGACTGTAACCATTACTGGGAAGCTTGGGTTTGCTGTTCTGAGACACACACAATGCTAATTAGATCCACAGTTGGGGAATATTTTTGCTCCATGACAAAGTTTCACACAGGATCGGTTTATTTTGGGGAGCACTGTCTCATGACACACACTGATCCCTGTGTCTTTGTTTATAGTTTACAGATTCACAAAAACCCAAGCGGAGAGCTGCCGGGCTCAGGCATCTGTCCAGCTGCGGCTCTGGTCTCATTATCAAGCGCCTAATCTCATACGAGTTGATCTTGTGACTGTAGTCAATCTGCATTAATAGAATTACAACTCTATTCTCTACAATCCTCATAAATGGCTGGCGTGTGTGTTCAATAGTGTGTAAACGAAAAGTGGATGCTGGAGATGATAACTCAATTTGGATTAATTACATTTACTGTTTAATAGAGCAGCATACAATATCTTTACTGTATATACTGGAAAAAAACATTGTTTGTACTACATTATAAAATGTCCAGAACTGATTCTAAAAGTAAGCAAACTATGAACATTATGTAACTCATTCATGTTTTGTGCAGTGCTTTCTAATTTATCCTATTTAAATGAGATCTATTTGAGCCTATCTTCTCACATTCTGTTATCTTCACACTCATAATCACTGTAATCAAGTGGCTAATTTAATCAATCCATTTATAACGCACACACATACACAAGGTCGTTTCAGAAATGCGTCTTGGCCAGGATTAAAAACTGGAAATGAGTCAGAAGCGGTAGTTATTAAACAAAAAATGGTGAAAAATATTAAACAACCTTTAAAGAACAATGGAAAATTAAGCAGCGATGGGCGGGTCCTGACACAAAGTGTCTGCAAGAGCCAAAGCCACCGCCCCCAGGCCTTTTGAGTTCATTTCACTTGTTTTTTTGTTTTTTTTTTATTTTTTTTATTAATTTCCTGTTGATTGGATGAATTTTACTAGAGATAACTACAAATGTGTACATTTTTGGTGGTTTTGGGAAGAGTTATGGTGCCACACCAAGACCTGGTGATGAACTTCTGCACTTTTGTCTGTAATGACTTACAAGTAATTACAAGGGGTTCCAAAAAGTGCAAGGTTTTTTTTGTTTTGTTTTTTTTTTTTTTTCAAAATGGGGGTACATTTTTGGGGAAAAATACCAGAGAGCTTTTTATAATATAGAGGTGATGCATACATGTACTGTTTTTCATAACAGTAGATCAAACTGGAAACAAGAAACAGTTGAAGTCCATTTTCATGCTGTGGTCATGGCTAAGATGACAGATTGCTATATGTATTGAGCCTGACCTTTAGGCAAAATTTGGTGGGCTTTATAACATGTTCAGGAGTTTAAAACAGCTGAAACAATAATTTGGTTACATTCGAGGGGTGCTGTAGAGCCCATTTTTTAAAATGCTGTCATTGTTATGCATGTAAACCTGTTCAGTCTGACAGGCTCATCATACCCAATCGTTTATGTCGATATTAGATTAATTTTATTGTAGAAATAGCCACAAATGTCTCAATTTTTTGTGCGTTTGCAAATTTGTGGGGGCACCACACCAAGACCATGTGACATACTTCTCTTTTGATGATTTTTGTCCCTAATTACTTACAAATAATCAGGCCAAATTCCAGCTGAATCGGACATTTCCCTAGGAGGAGCTTGTAAAAGTGCAAGGTGATCTTTTTTTTTTTTTTTTTTAAATGGCTGCATTTTTTTCAAAATGGCTGCCTTCCTGTACATTTTGGAATTGAGTCAGAAGTGTTAATGACTAAACAAAGCTTTAGATTACAAATGGAAATGAATCAATGCAAAGGACTTAAAAAGTTAGTCATGTTGGTGGTTCACTGTGCATTCCCAGGTTGCTGGTGGTCATCGCAGAAGGGCTTGCAGGTCAGGGCAGGGTTGGTTTATATAAAGATCAGATATATACAGCACCATTCCAGACTTCTGAACACATAGCATCACTAGGAGACAGCTGCCTCTTTCACTCACAAACATGCAAATATACACATCCACCCATTATTCCATTTTCAGATCTTGCATGTGAAACAAAAGGATTTCCTGGTACTACTAATACTACTGCTCCTGGTACTATAGCACTACTAGCAGCTGAAATATTTACATTGGATCAAATTACTTCTACATTAAAGCAGTCCACAAAAAGTGTGGTTAAAATTTTAAATAATGAATACATAAAAAACAAGTTGATCTGTTCCAAATGATCCAGTATTCAGTAGTTTTTTATCCTGTTTTCATCTCCCGTCTCTAGCTCCCCATTGCAGCTCTTGTCAAGTTTAAAACACAGATGCTAGCATAGAGACAAGTCACTATCCTCCAGGAGCTCTTGTTGCCCTACCTCCCTACCAGAAGCCTGCGATCAGAAATTGAACAGCAGCACTTAAAAAGGCAGAAAAAGCACCTAAAAAAATACTAAGAGCACTTAATTGATTCCGGAAAAAGCTGGAACCTCTTCTCTAAGCACTAATTATGATTAACTGAACTGAAATAGTTTTTTTATCCTTATATAAGATTAAAATTCTGCTAAATGCAAATGCAAATGTCTAACAGGCCCAAGCACTCCAAAGATTGCCAGCACTGCACTACATAGGCAACTGAATACATTTTATTTTAAAGGTTTTAGGTCTGGATTTGAAACATCTAATTCTATTAGCTTTACTAATAAACATAATACACATAACTGGCACAGCACATATAACAGGTGTAAATGGTGTAACCGCTCTGTGCAAGAAGTTATCCAGGCAGTGTCTGAGCCAATTAGAAAGCACCTGCTAGCAAGTTTACAGACGTCAAAATGCCAACTACTAACTCTCACCACAGTGACGGATAGCAGACACCACTGCCGAACGAGGAATGGGAGGCATGCAGATTGAGTCAGGACACCGTTCGCAGGCCCACTAACCCGATAGATACTTGATCTATGTATAGCTAGGAATCTTTTAGTCTTGCAGATAAACGCCTGAGAGAGCTTAAGACGTGGGTTTGTATTATGTTGAAAGCTTTAGACGTTATGCATTGAGTGTATAGCAGACAAATAACATGATTCTTGTTACTGCTTGTCAAACAAAAGTGCAACAGACATTTACCAAAAACGCTGAAAACCGACAGAACGCACCATTGACTTATTATTACACATTTCTATTTCCAGACTCTGACAGAGAGGACCGTCATGGGAATACAGAGGCCAAAGACTCTCCCGTATGTAGTCGGTTGAAACACAAGTTACAGGCCAGTAGATAAAATATTTGTATTTTCTTGATTGTGTCTCAGCTTTTTTTCCACTTTACAAATAGATAAACAACAAAAGACGCCCTCCCCCCTCAGACAAGCCTGGAACTCATCTCAGTGCACATCACGGCACCTCTCCTGACGAACAGGACAGTCCAGAGCGAATTGTGAGTAACACTGAGTAACTGTGCTAGATGCAAATCTTGCAATCAAGTTTACATTTCAATTTCATTCCCAAGGTTCAGAAGGAAAAACTCCATGCGGAACTTAAACAAGTCTTGAGTCAGAAGAGAAACCAGCTAAGAGACATCCAATCCAACCTTATAAACATGGACGAACCCCCTCAGATGGACAGGAAAAATGAGGTGAGCATAAAATATTGCTACACTATTAAATCTTAGAATTAAATGGTGTTAACAAAATAATAGAGTGAAATTATGAAGGTGCTTCCTATATTCAAAATAACAAAAAAATGACATTTTATTGAGGGCCGTTGTGTCTCATTGTGACATTTTTGTTGATAAGAATTTAGCCTTCAATAATTCAATAAGCTTAAATAGATTAATTTAATTTAAGGCCCTCTATCTCAATACATGTCTCGTCCTTGCAAAAATATCAAAAATGTAACTGTAGAGCAGTAAAATGACAACTAAGCTCTTTGAAGGAAAACTATGGATAGGTGCGAAATCAGATTTTATTTAATGCGATTATTGTCAAAATGAATGTAAAAATTCTATATAAATATTTTCTGCACTAATAAATGATTTTACTACATATTGTGACTAACCTTTAGTTATTTAAAGCACAAAAAAAGTCCCCATAACACAAAAGTTTGCACAAAGTTCACTTAGCACATGTAAAATACATAAAAGCAAGTGCTTCGCCAACTTCAAACCAACAATTTAGACGTTTATGCATGTGTTCCCAGTACAAAGTTCTTGCGCTACACAGTGGTAAACAAAATAACAAAAATAACACCAGTCAAATGGCTCCTGGAAAATATTGCCATTAGGTGGCGCCTTTGCTAATATATAGCTTCGGATTTACACAGTGCTGAACAAAAACCGTGTTTAACATTTTGCCACCCTATCAAGAGGAGTTTGAAAAAGTAGACTTTGACTTTGAAGTTCAGTCGATAATGGTAGAATTAGGGGAAAGTTGTTCTGATGACATGTTTTGTTGAAAGACAGAATGTTCTCAATTAAAAGACTCTCAACATTAATGACTAAGAGGATTGTAAATTTAAGGTGTATTTCAAGAACCACACAATAAAATTCAACCTCATCCAAACACAATAAGTAGTATTTATTGTATAACTTAGTATAACTTGTATGTAAACTCTGGAACGTTTCTTTGTCAGTCAGCAAACATTCACAATCTGCGGAGAATCTTTTGAGTATTCCAGGGGTTCAAAATATTTTCAGATGCTGTTTTTCTAGTTTTATTTTTAAAGAAATATTAACCAAATTTTTGGTAGTGCTTGAAGTGTCAGTGCTGTCAGCATCAGGTTTTAAAAATTGGTTAAAGATTATTCTGAAATATTTTTCTGGGCAAAATGGCTTATTTTGCATTTTGAAGCATAGATGTATGTCCTAGACCACGGGTGCTCATTACGTCGATCGCGGCGTGAAATTGAAACAATCCGTCTAAGCACAACCCGCTGACATGGAATCGCTTAGGGACCGTCTGCAAATTACCAGATCCAAAATATGTTTTACCCAGAATATGCTTCATAACTTCATTCTAAATTGCTCTATTACAACCAAAATCATGCAAAACGCCCCTCCTCACCTGCATATTGTCCTGCACGACTCAGTTTCAATAAATATTGAAATTTTTATAAGAGCATCATTTTTATTCTTGATTATTTGGATCAAAGCTCAATAGCTCCCATAAAAATCACTCTTTTACCACCCAATTCAGGTCACACACATCTGTTCTAATGATTCAATTCAGTGCAATTCATCAAATTAAACTCACGTAATTACAAATTTTGTCAATTCTCTATAAAGTTGAAAATAATTGTTTCTTGATTGATGTTTTACATTTTTGTCGCGGTTAGATTACTTTGACTTGGTCATTTTAAAAGTAGCTCGCAGGCTGAAAAACTGTGAGCACCCCTGTCCTAGACATATAGGATTTGGTTTATATCAGTCACTGTGACAAGGGGAATATTACAAAACATAATTCAAATGACCTAACCCTGAACTTTTACAACTGTGCTTCAGGTGGAGAAAGATAACCAGCTGTCAGAACTTGTGGAAGTGGTTGTTGAAACCCAGGCTGAAGTCGGAGCAAGTGGTTACAGTGTGGTGGGTGGAGGGGAGAGAGGCATCTTCGTCAAAGAAGTTTTGAAAGACTCACCAGCGGCAAAGCACCTCAGCCTACAGAAAGGTACCAAGGGACTGTATTTTACATTACGAAATGCAATGGCAAATACACTATAAAGACTTGAGACAACAAGGAGGAAACACTTTAACCACTTTTATGTGAATAAAGGTTTACTGGATTCCTTTTGTTGCCTGATGCAATAGGATTACAGAGAAATTGTGAAATTCATAAATAACTTCTGGCAATGTGTTATTGCAGGAGATCAACTTCTAAGTGCCAGGGTGTATTTTGATAACGTGAAATATGAAGACGCATTAAAAATTCTTCAGTGTGCAGAACCCTACAAAGTGTCCTTCTTTTTGAAGAGGACTGTGCCAGAGAGTGAAGTCAGCATACATCCAAGTGCACAAAATCTTGAACTCAGAGGACCTAAGGCCAAGATGCAAAGAATGGTACATCCAGAAATATTGCTATACAATAGAATGCCTATTTGAACATCTAAAATATTGCTAGAACAAATCATAACCTTTCTCTTGCAGAGTGTGAAAAGTGTGAAACCGTTTAAAGCCAAGAAAAGGAGAGGAGGAAGATTTGGATTGAAAAGACTGAAAGAGAACAAAAAAGCAAGAGATTGGGCAGAGCTGGACATTGAGGGCTCGTCTGGTGGACCAGACCTCAATCCTGTTGATGTTGAGTTTGTGTTTCCAAAGTTTAAAGTAAAGAAAGGTGGGAAAGCCACTGCAGTTGATTCACGACATCTGGAGGGTGTGATCGCGAGTCGCAAGAAGAGGAAGATCAGATTTCCAAAAATGAAAGCCAAAGATGCTGCTGTCGATAAAGGAGATTTCGACGTAGATGTTTCAGTACATGAAGGAGAGGATTCAGGAGCAAAGGTGAAGGCCAAAGCAAAAGGTCCGAAATTCGCAATGAGTTTCCCCCGATTGAAAAAGTCCAAATTAGATGTACAATCTTCAAATGACAGCTTTGAGGTTAAGCAACAAGATGTAACATGTAAGCCTCCCACAGTAGAGAATACTTACAGCATGTCTCAGCATGAAGCTAAAACTGTCTTGTCAAATATTGAGATTACAGAGGAAGAAAAAGTAGAGGGCTCTGAAATAAAACTGTCAAAGACAAACATTTTTGTCTCTGAGACAAAAATGTCTATACCAAAGTTCAAACTGCCAAAGGTAAGACTTTCTTGTCATTCAGATGAAATTGACGGAGACACAAGAATGCAAACGGACTTGACTGAAACGAAAACGAAATATGACACACCAAAAATCTCCCTACATGGATTAACCCGTGATCCAAAGGAAAATGTAGGAGATGATGTAGATGGAGCCATGGTCAAAGAGCATAAGATATCTCTACCCAAAAGTGACATCAATATACCGAGGATTGAGGTGCCAGATGTGGATATTGACTTATCTAAAATGGCAAAAACTGAAACTAAAACAGACTTTCCCAAGGTCACACTTGAAGAACATGGAGCAAAAGCTGGAAAATTTCACAAACCAAATGTCAGTATTTCATTGCTAAAAATTACAGAAGAAAAGCAATACGGAATAGATATCTCTCCACCACATGGAGGAGAAAGTGTCAATGTAAAAGAAAATTGTGGAAAGGGTGGAAAATTCGAAATGCCTAAACTTAAACCAGCAATAACTGGAATCAAAATTGAAGGTAAAGAAATGCCTGAAATTGATGTGCAATTACCTAAACTGAAATACCAAACAGGTGAAATGAATCTAGAAAGACCAGAAATCAAAGGGGGAAGATTTAACATGCCCTCTATAGATATCTCTCTACCGAGGCGTGAAGCAGAAAGTGAGGTAGATATTGAAGGACACCCAGGAATAGGAAGAAAAATTGAAATGCCAAGATTAGATTTCTCCTTACCTAAAATTGAGCAACCTGTGGGTGAGATCCATGTTGAATCTGCTGAAATAAAAGGTGGAAAGTTTCAAAAGCCCACTGTTGAAATGTCTCTGCCAAGTGACGGAGTGGGAGTTGAAGCAGAACATACTGGAAAAGGAGGAAGATTTGTGATGCCAAAATTTGATGTATCTTTGCCCAAACTAAAACCACCAGGAGGGCAATTCAACATTAAAGATCCTGAAATCAAAGGTGGAAAATTTCACATGCCCTCTGTGGATATCTCTCTGCCAAGGGGAGGATCAAAATGTGATATAGATATCAAAGGAGATGATAAAAAAGGAAAAACAATTGATTTACCTAAAATTGATGATTCCGTGCCTAAACTTACACCTTCACCAGCTGAAATCAAGATTGAAGGTCCTGAAACTGTAAAGGGAAAGTATGACATGCCAGAAATTGATGTGACTTTGCCTAAACTAAAACCACTAACAGGTGAAATTAATATGGAAGGTCATGAAATCAAAGGTGGAAAGTTTCACATCCCATCTTTGGATATATCTGTACCAAAAGGAGGAGAGGGGAGAGGAAAAGTTATTGAAGGGCATGCAGCAAAAGGAGGGAGATTTGTTATGCCAAAATTTGATGTGTCTTTACCCAAACTCAATGCTTCAGATGGTGAATTCAACAATAAAGACCCAGAAATCAAAGGTGTAAAACTGAAAATGCCCTCTGTGGATATCTCCCTACCAAGAGGAGGAGCAAGTGGTGACGTAGACATCAAAGGAGATGCTGCAAAAGGAGGAAAATTTGAAATGCCCAAAATTGATATTTCCTTGCCAAAAGTAAAACCACCATCAGTTGAACATAACATTGAAGGTCCTGATATCAAAGGGGGAAAGTTTCACATGCCCTCTGTAGATATCTCCCTACCAAGAGGAGGAGCAAGTGGTGACGTAGACATCAAAGGAGATGCTGCAAAAGGAGGAAAATTTGAAATGCCCAAAATTGATATTTCCTTGCCAAAAGTAAAACCACCATCAGGTGAACTCAGCATTGAAGGTCCTGATATCAAAGGGGGAAGGTTTCACATGCCCTCTGTAGATATCTCCTTACCAAGAGGAGGAGCAAGTAGTGACATAGACATCAAAGGAGATGCTGCAAAAATAGGAAAATTTGAAATGCCCAAAGTTGATATTTCGTTGCCAAAAGTAAAACCACCATCAGGTGAACTCAGCATTGAAGGTCCTGATATCAAAGGGGGAAAGTTTCACATTCCCTCTGTAGATATCTCCCTACCAAAAGGAGGAGCAACTGGTGACGTAGACATCAAAGGAGATGCTGCAAAAGGAGGAAAATTTGAAATGCCCAAAATTGATATTTCCTTGCCAAAAGTAAAACCACCATCAGGTGAACTCAGCATTGAAGGTCCTGATATCAAAGGGGGAAAGTTTCACATGCCCTCTGTAGATATCTCCCTACCAA
>SRMA01025469.1:77289-104279 GCA_007224835.1 Danionella cerebrum | reverse complement strand
ACATCAAAGGAGATGCTGCAAAAGGAGGAAAATTTGAAATGCCCAAAGTTGATATTTCCTTGCCAAAAGTAAAACCACCATCAGGTGAACTCAGCATTGAAGGTCCTGATATCAAAGGGGGAAAGTTTCACATGCCCTCTGTAGATATCTCCCTACCAAAAGGAGAAGCAAGGGGTGATGTAGACATCAAAGGAGATGCTGCAAAAGGAGGGAATTTTGAAATGCCTAAAATTGATATTTCCTTGCCAAAAGTAAAACCACCATCAGTTGAACACAACATTGAAGGTCCTGATATCAAGGGGGGAACGTTTTACATGCCCTCTGTAGATATCTCCCTACCAAGAGGACAAGCAAGGGGTGATGTAGACATCAAAGGAGATGGTAAAAAAGGAGGAAAATTTGAATTGCCCAAAATTGATATTTCCTTGCCAAAAGTAAAACCAGCAGAAAGTGAACTCAACATTGAAGGTCCTGATTTTAAAAGGGGAAAGTTTCACATGCCCTCTGTAGTTATCTCCCTACCAAAAGGAGGGGCAAGAGGTGATGTAGACATTAAAGGACATGGTGAAAAGGGGGGAAATTTTGAAATGCCTAACGTTGATGTTTCTTTGCCTAAATTAAAACCATTAGAGACCCCAGAAATCAATGTTGATGATAAAGAAATAAAACATGGAAAGTTTAATATGCCTTCTAGAGACATCTTTCTACTGAGAGGTGCTGATGCTAATGATGATTTCAAGAAACGTGCAGGAAAAGAAGGTCCAATTGAAACAACAAAATTTGATGCATCATTACCTGCTGTTGATGTCTCTCTCCCAAAGATTAATATAAATGAACGAGAAACTAAATTTGGGCCAGACAAAGACTTCTCTGTACCTAAAATGAGCTTTGACGCAGGGACCAAACATAGCAAAAAAAGAGGTGAAATAAATATTCCTGAGGTAACTCTAGGTGGTAACATCAAACTGCCAACTGTTAAAATGCCAACTGTTGACATATCTGCGCCTAAGGTTGACCTCGACTTTTCACTTGCAAAGGTAAAGGCCGGTGATAGAGAAAGTGTTGAACTTCTTAAAGCAGAGGGTGGAAGGCCATCATCAGGAACAAGTTTTGATGTTCCAGATGTTTCAGTAAAAATGCCTAAAATTTTGCTCCCAAAATTTGGCAGAAAAGTGAAAGGTGAAAGAGCCAAACTCAAAGATGTAGAATTGGAAAGCAAAGGAAAGGTAAAGATGCCAGAGGTTGAATTATCATTGCCTACAACAAATATTCCAGAGTGTGAGGTATTACTCCCGAAAGCTGAAGTTGATGTATCTGAAGCAGATATAAGAGATTATGAAGGCAGTTTAAAAATTCCCAAGATACCAACAATAGACATATCGGTTCCAAAAGTGGATTTAGATGTGTCCTTACCAAGAGTGAAACTAAATGAACCAATAGATTTAACCTCTTCTGACTTTAACAGGGACAAGGGTAAGGGTACCACACATTTCTCCCATTTCAAAATCCCCAAAGTAGACCTTTCTTTTCCACATGTAACCACAGGAGATGTAGGGATCAATGAAATGGAGATTGGAAAAAGAGCTGAATTAAGAAAGCCAGATGTAGAAATATCTCTTCCTCGTGGGAAAAATGAAACATCTAAATTTGATGTTGAAATTTTGGACGAAAAAACCAAACAGCCTAAAGTGTCATTGCCAAAAGTTGATATATCTTTGCATCATGGAAAGACAAAAGAAGCAGATGCAGAAATTGGAATTCATGGAAGTAAAGTGAAAATGCAAGACATAAAAGGGCCTGAGATAGATGTATCACTTACTCATGGAATCAAAGGAGGTCAAGCAGAACTAACAGGTGACACAGTAAGAATACCAAAAGTTGATATTCCATTGCCTAAAACAAAATCTCAAGACCTTCAACCTTGTGAAGGAAAAAGTAAGGCCATTCCTGAAATCAAACCAACCATAGAAAAACCATTACCTCAAGTCAAAATGGTCTCTCCTGACCATAAAGCACATGGAAAAGAAGGAAAGTTCAAGGCTCCAGATATAAAGACTCAAAAAGTTACAATGCCCAAAGTGGATATTTCATTGCCATATGCCTATGGAAAAACAGGGGAGCTGGAGGCTTCAGGATCTATGGAAGTACAACATGAACATGAAAAAGTTCCTGATGTCTCATTATCAAAAGGTGGAATTGAAGTATTGGATACTAAAACAATTGGAGCTGGGGTATGCGTTGGAAAACTCACAACTACAAAAGGAAAGTCGTATGAGCCTGATGTATCAGTAGCTCAGGTGGGCTTTACGGATACAGATATAGAGCACAAAAAGTTAAAGATGCCAGCTATAGAAATAGAGGGGCAAGAGTTGGATCTTGGTTTAGCAAAAAAGGGAAAAAAGAATAAAAAGATCAAGAAAAATGATCTTTCAGATAAAGAAGGAACCTTCACTGTACCAAAAGAGAAAATAAAAGGGCCAAAGCTGAAAGGTTCAAAATTTAATATCGGTATGCCAAAGGTAAAGGTATCTGCACCAGAAATGGACAACAACAAGTCTGGGAAAGCTGGGGCTGATGCTAACATCAGAACAGAACTACAAGCACCCAAAATTCCTGAACTTGACTTTGATATTGACACAACCAAAGTTGAAGCTGGAAGTCCCGAAGAGGATAAACAGAAGAAACTCAAAATCCAAAAGTTCGGGATACCACTGCCCTCTCTAACATCCCCTGAAGTCAACATTAAATCTTCTCAACTGAAAGGTCCTTCTCTACCTGATATGGAATATGTCGGACCCTCTATACCAAAAGTAACAAAAGCAGTGTTCGTTATGGTGAACCCTCAAATAGAGAACCCTGCAACTATAGCGAGTGCAGAAATTGGGCAAGCAGAGAAGTTCAAGCAACCAAATATCAAAATGAAAACGAGCTTTGGCAAGTCACCTGATAAGGGGAAAACACTTCAGTGTGAAGAGGAGGTAGAAACAGAGGCTAAGTCTAAACCTGGGAAGCTTAAATTACCAAAAGTCACATTTTCTCCAGGCCAAAGAGGATCATTCGATGTAACACCAACTGGGTCTGATGACAGCACAAGTCCTGGCCAAAATGACGATGAAAAGGCAAAATTTGGAAAGCTTAAACTGCCAAAAGTGGAGTTTTTCTCACCCTACTCAAAAGATAGCAGTGTGGTTGAGGAAATGGAAATAAACACAAGGAAGGAGACCTCATGGGAATTCAAAGAGAGCAAGGAGACAAAGACAAAATCAGCAGCGCTGTCTTTCACAGGCCTCAAGACAAACTCAGGTGAGGATGATTTAGTATCCTCAAAAGCAAGGACTGAAATGTTAGGTGAACGGGAGGGATCAGAGTCTCCAGAAACTACAGTATCAGCTGGATTTTTCTCAGTAAAGATGAATGAGGAAAGAGAGGAGACGACATGGTTCAAAGTACCCAAGGTCACCCTTAGCCCCCATTCAACTGGCATCCTACACATCACACCAGAGAGCTCCCCAAAAGCTATAAAGTCTACTCTTCCTGGCATGAGTGATGAAGCCACTGGGGGTTTCTATGTGAAAATGCCAAGCCTTGAATTTCTAACCCATGAAATGTCATCAGAGCAGAAGACCACCAGAATGGAGGAAACTCACACAGTAGTGACTAAGACAACAAAATACAAAGAAAGCAAAAGTAGCCGTTCGAAGGAGTGAGTATCTCAGTAACCAAATATCACAAGAATTGCATTAGTCCAAACCGTTTTATGGATTTTATTTAAAAAGCCAAAATATTTAGACAATGTTATTAAAGTATTTATTTATTGTAGACTTTATTTTCATGTTCGTATCTGGCAACTCTGTATGACACTTTGAATTGATATATTTGTAAAGATATTTTGGATCCCAAGTGTACAACGTTGAACAATTGCACAGATTTGTGCATGGAATGAAATTTAATTGCATAGGAATTCAACTGTTTTTTTTTGCTTTACTTAGTGAACTACACTATTTAAATTGTAGAGTTGACTGGTTGACTTTTTGGAAATACTGTTATGCCTTTTTGATGCCTGGGTTGTCTGTGCTTTTCTCTGTGTCTTGTTAATTTTAGAAATTATTAGAAATACATGTAACATTTTTACATATTTATATGCATGACTTGTACAGAAAATATAGTTAAAAAAAGTGATGGTAAGCATTTTGTGACTTTTTTGTGTTTTAGGAATTATTCAAAATGACATAAAACATTTCCTATCAGGCATTTCTCTCAACAGGCTGTGAATTAAAATTGAATTTTTTTTTCTTCCTTTGCTGGTGGTTGATGAAGGTTATATTTTTACATATATTTTTAGGCAGGTTTATTGCTCAACTGCATGTTTGTAATGTGTTGCTTTTCCACAAACCATCGGACAAAATATGCTTATTTCCATCTAATGCAAAAATAGTATAAAGAAAAAAATATTAACATTATCAGTAGTTGCATCTAATAATTTTCTGATCCTATTCTCCATTCCTCACTAAATTAATCAAGTCCAGGGCCTTTTGAGCGTTTTTTACAACTATCTTTAAAACAGTTATTTTGTGGCTTAGTGTCACTTAGTGGTCAGGGGACGTAAAAATTGGCTTTTTGTCTCAATTCCATACCAGTTTATAATAAATTCATAAAGTTGCTCTCATTATGTTCTGACTGTATTTCAGTTTGCATATGATAAATCATTGCTTTTCTCCTCTATGCACGTTTTACCTTCTGGACGCTTGGCCCCAAATTTAATTTTTTTATGCAGTGGTTTTAAACCGAAAGAGTTGGGTAAACATACTCATATTTTTTATTGTATCTCTAATTTACAAAACGTGCATTTAGTCTCCATGTGTCTAGTATGTCATGTTTCCTGTGGACCCTTGAAGTGAACACTGAACGGTGTCAGTTCAGGTCTGGATTCATACTTCCGGTTTATGTAAAGTTATTGATGTGTAGTAAAAATCTCTCCGAAATGTGAAGGAAGAAAAAAAAAAGCCTTACATTCAGCAAAACCGACGGGAGTCAACAAAGGTCTCAAACCGTGATAACACGTTGACGCATGTGCGTGCTTTTTTTCTTCGTGCGTAACTGCGTGCGTGACGCTTACTGGTCATCGACGCGCGTAGATTGCGGAGGCTCTGCGCTTCATCACTGAACAAATGAGCTGCGCTAAAATTATGAGATGTAGCCTGGCGTTCTAATATTCATGGAATACAATAGCTAACTCAAAAAATCGTATTCGGTTCTACATTGATGGGCATCGTTATATAGACCTCAGTTTACAGATGAAGGTGGGAGACACAGTTCCTCAGCCAAGCAGCATCTTCCCATCACACGGCAGCAGCTGGAGTATTGCTTGATTCGTGACATCGCCTATGGGCATGAGAAAAATGTCAGGCTCAATATTATGGTAAGAGGACACGAAGACAAAAATGTAGCGTCTGTTTGTTCAGACAAGGGATTTTCCATATCGAGCTAAAAAAAAATTGGACAGTGGATTAATGATAGTTAATGATAGACTCAGGATTTGGTGCAAGTGATGTGATCACGTATTGTGTGCGTATGTGTAGACTACGTAACACAGACAGCACCTCTATGATGTAGTTTGTTTGAGACGTGTGGAATTGCCTAAAAGAATCAAGATGTATGTTGGGGTTTATGATAAATTCTAAAATAAATATGTCGAATAAAATTAAAATCTCTCACAATATTTTTTTATAGAATTATATTAATTTATACATTGTAACAATCACTTTCTAAGGAAAGAATGACCGACAGTTTTAAAGCTAACTTAATATACATTTTAATAATATTATAATTGTACGTACGTTCATGTACATATTTACTTAATTACAAAATACTTTTACTTATACTTATAAAAGAGTATATTCTTGTATTAATTCGTAGAAACCTTTAAAAAAGTTTTGTAGAAAACTTGTATTTTTTTTTTACCTTAAGTGAAATCATATTAAATGAATTTTTTGGTATGGGTATTATTATTATTACCATTATGTATTGTTAATGCTACCATCAACCGTGTCCTTGCAACCACTGTGGTCATGTGATTTTTATATATTTATATAGCCTCTATAGCAGTTTTTAACAGCAAGGTCCACAAGAACATAGTTTTTTTTTTTTGTTATGTTTTTTTTTTTCTTATTGTGTACAAAAAAAATCACGTTCACGAGTGTCTGTCCGCACAAAAATGAAAAAACTCATGTAAAGATTAGGGGTATAACAATACACTCTTACGCTCTGCTCACAATATTTTACAACACTAAATTATATAACTATCATTGGAAATATTTAAATTTAAGGCTGCAAAGGTACAGTTATATTAGTATTGCATAATTTCATATCATCCATCCACTAGGAGACAGTGCTAACATCTGCAATAAGTCATCTCTTTTATTGTAAAGGATGGAGACAGCTAGTTTTAGAATGTTTCTAATTTAAAATGTAATTAAAGGACAATTGTCCCCAAGTAAATAAAAAAAGACATTATTATATATGATACATTGTGCCATGATATATTGTTACACCCTAAATAAGGACTCTGAAACAAACAGGTGGCATTTGATTTGTGCATTTTTAAACTGTGTATTCAACATTGAGTTTGAAAAAAACGTAGCCGCCTCAATGGGGATCCTGTGCATACTGTAAGAAACCCGAGCAGAGTAAACAGCAACACAGTCCTCGTTACACCCACCACCACACTTGGTCTTTGTAGACAATTCAGTGACGCCAAGCACAGTGCATAAATAACGCTGACAATGACAAACTCCACCTCCAAAATGTGGGAAAACGTTTTCATTTTAGTTTCTGAATCAAATTGTAACCAATGTTCAGAGTGCTATATAATGAAACTCCCTTGTAGTGTTTTCAAAATGCACTGTGACGTGAAAGCAGCACTGTGTTTATGTGTGGTCAAACAAAGTAACCGTGGAAGAAAATTCCCTGTTTTCAAAATAACCTGGTACATGTGAACAGGGCCAATGTCACCCTGCATTAGATGGCTGATGACATTCTAAATTCATGTAAACAATTATTTCTTGTCACACAATCTTTGGTGCCAATTACATATTAGGCTTAAACAGATTAATTAAATGTAACTACTTGAATGAGAAGTGATACCCTATCATTTACTATAACTTACTAGAATTTCTTTGTTTATTAATTAAATCTTTTATATGAATAAAAGTTATCTTTGCAGGGGTTATCTGGGGCCTATCTTTAGATTTAATACACGGCCATATGCATACACAGTTACGTAAACACATTAAAACCACCTAAGCACCTGAAATGCATGTTCTGAGAGCACACGAGTTCTGAAGGAATTCAGCTCTTAAATATTTGAAATCAATATGAAAGTAATAAATTTACACACAATTAATCTGAAGATCTATGTAAAAAGTAATTGGTGCTGCTTTAAAAAAAAAAAGAAAGAAAAAAATGATATATATATTATGTATATTTCAGAATGAACACAGGCAATGCTTAATGCCATTCTACCTCTCACAGCCCGTGATTCTGGAAGAATGCTGCAGCAAAATAACAACAATAACTGCTTGAACATGAGCCACAGGGAGCTACTGCACGAATGCCGAAGAACCAATGTCTCTTTCTCCAGCGCCCTTGAGTTTGGAGCCATACCCCTTATCAAAGGCCTGAGGGCATGGGCTGTGAGTGGTGGCTACTCTAAAGCTAAGAAAAAGACTGTATCTTGGGGGCATGACACATACCAACAGTCCAGTGAAAACAGGGAAAAAAGTTGGTCAGAAAAGGGAAGTAGTGGTTATGGGCACACAGCAGAGAGCACAAGTAATGCAATGAGAGCTACTGGAGTCAGACAGGGGGGATCTGGCGCTCTTGTGACTGTGGCCACTTTAAAGGGAACAGAGGGTGGAGGTAGGCAAACTCAAACTCGATGCCTTTTTCTCAAAGCCCAGGGACGGGAGAGTTATATCAATGCTGTTGGAAACCAAGGAGCTGGCCCGAGAGTTACAGGTTTTGGAACTCACTCTGTGATCCTTGAGGGGACAAGGGATGATCTTAAAGGTTTCTCTAAAGTGAGCCAGGAAGGTAGTGATGAAGGTAGGCTTTTAAAGAGCAAGCCGAGGACTATAAGGAAATGGAGGACCTGCAGTAAAACGGAAAGAACAAAGGCGCATGTCAATAGGGAAATAAGTCATCAACACTGTGATGTAGAACCTGGTGACCAGAAAATTGTGATTTTAGGCACTGAACCTGTTAATGCCACACTAGACGACACAATAACACAATGCCAGGAAGGTACCAGTGCCTTTGTCACATGTGCAAAAGACGTCAATGAGTTGGGCAAAGTTGCTCAAATTGTGCCTGAAAACTGCTGCTTTTCTGCTAAACAAGATGAGGGAATTGAACCAGGGACGAGTATTATCCAATCAGACAGTTGTTCTGAAATTGACCCAGTATCAAATTGTGCCAATCCCAATAAACAAGAAGACATTTTGCTTAGTAATTCAACTGTTTGCCTCGATGCAAATACTACAAACTTTGTTGATGATGTGCCAAACTTAGGATCTGAACCACTTGGGACTCACTTTAGGAGTCTGTACGAAAAAGTGACCACTGAGGACTGTAACAAGTCAATTGTAAGTCACCCTCCCTTCCAAACCCCCTCCGAGGTCCTTGCCAGTGTTCAGAATTGTCAAGAATGCAGGCCAACCGAGTGCCTACTAGACCATGACAATCTATATTCAGTGGAGACACAGAGTAATGCCAGTCCAATCACAAACAAAGAAGTTGGAGCTGGATGTATCTCTGCAGAGAAGACACAGAAGCCCTCCATGTGCCTCAAGGAACTTGAAGATCAGGACTCTGACAAATCCTCTCCACGAGGCTTTACCGCATCAACAGCCAATATAACTGTAACCACCTTTAACTCGCAGCCTAATCCTGCCCCTACCACCACTGCAGCCATAGCAACAGCAATCCCGGCATTAAGCAAAGGGGAGGAGGAGGAGGCCAGAGGGGGAGACATGCTGTTTCTGTTGAACTCAGAGCTGCAATCAGAGCCTGGGAGAGTTGAAGACTGGGACAAGGTGGCCACTTTCGAGGGGTCACTTGATTTGACTACAAAGTGGGATAATAATGAGGAGGAAGAAGATGAGTTTGGGGACTTTATGCAAGCAGAAGTGGAAGAACTCGGCATGGATGAATTCAAAGATGTCCAACAGTTGGCGGCAGAAGATTGTGGTAAGTTTACGTACAACTAAATTATGCTGAATGAGGTTTCCTGCTTTAGTGAGATCTTGAGTACCGACAGCTATATATCCGCAAGAGAGAGGATTAGCCTCTGTCCACTACACAGAAACTATCAACAACATGCGGAGTAGTTTTGTTAAAGTAATCTTCTTGCTTTGAGTTTGTTGACTAGACATCATTATTCCTACTAGGGGTTGGACCATTTCGATACCTCATGACGATGTAACTCACTAGTACCACATTTTTTTCATGTTTTTGAGTTTATTATTACAATCAAGAAGTTATAGCCATATAAACTCTGCAATATATTTTATTACGACGTGAAGAAATTAACGAAACAAAATTAGGTTCGCATCAGATTACAATTTCTGAGCTGGAGCCTCTTTTTTTCCGGAGGGGGCTACACAAAGTAATTTACTCTTCCATTTACTAGAGGAAAATTACTGCAAGGAACTTTTGACAACCAACAAACAACAAAGAACAACATACTGTTGTTCATCTAGACACTTCAAGCTACAGCAACCAAACTTCACCAAGATATTCAAACTGGTCAAACTTTTCAGTCTTGTATCACTAAAGCAATTCTGGGGAATCGCAGAGAATGCTGGGAAATTTTACATTGACTTAACCTGGGGTCAAACTTTGTAAAGCTGTCATTCAAAACCGATAACCTCGTATACACTTAAAACGGACAACAGTGGAGATCATCAGTCTGTGCAAGAATAAACTGACTCTAGAAGGGGTTAAATATTTACCACTGATTTATGATGGCCATTGAAAATAAATTTTATGATGAAATATCATAAAGAAATTGTTTTTTTTATGCTAATTATAGTTAAAAAAAATATTTTACTTTTTGCCGTCACTGATGGCTCCCTAGCAACCAAACTGTTTACCCAAGCAACCAATTTTTCTGAACTCTATCTCAGCTTCGGTAAATGATAAAGACATGGAGGTTGGTTTTAATAACTTATAGTGATAAGGGTAACAATATATTATGTTACTGGCTCCTCCATAGCAACCTGGCCTTACCATAGCAATGGCATATCATTCCTCTCAGCTAGGGAAAATGATACAGCCATATTGGCATGGGGGTACTTTAAATGGCACTTTTACAAGCAAACATCAACATCACTTTAGCCATCTTGTTACAAATAGTGTGTTGCATAATGTTCATTTATTGTTCATGTATATAAATCTTTCCAGTATTTTTCATACATGTAAAAACTAATTTTTCCAAAACATATATACAACTTGTAAGCTCTAATATGTTTTCTCAAATGATTGATATGTGCATAACGCCAAATTATTATTAAAATAATGACAAAAACTGCGATGGACTGGTGATCTGTCCAGGGTGTACCCCCACCTCTCGCCTGATGTGCTCTGGAGATAGGCACCTGCAGACCCCTGTTACATCGAAAGAGATTAAGCGGGTTAGAAGATAAATGAATAATGACAAAAACACACGCTAATGAATTTGCTTACTTCTTAGACTGGCATGCTTCTCAGACAGAAATGGAAAATGCCATGTTGACGAATAGAAGTTTGAAATAATGTATTATCCATACTAGTTGTAAAGAAATGCAAGATTAATCAGCATGTTACAGATCAAGCTGCTAATTCTCCTGTAATCTGCTCCGTACACAAGGTGCCTTGAAATAGAGGACAAGGGACCATGTTTATGTGCTTGTCTATGTAGCAACCTCCGCTTGTCACCATGTTTGTGGTCACTGTCTCATTGATCTTATGTCTCTTTTTGCACACATCACTGTATTAAGCAGCTCCATGTTCTTCTTGGCTCTGTGCATTTTCATCATTGTTTGAACCTGTGCTGAACTAGACCCTCAGAACGTCACTGAGGCATGTTTCTGTAGCTTCATGAGCTTCAGGCATGTAAACAAAAATGTCAATTTTATTGATTTAGTTTTTATTGTTACGCATGTGTCAGATGGATCTTTTTTGTTAGTAGTGTGCATGTTCATAGTCTTACGGTGCTATTCCATTGCATGAACGCAATGGTTTGGTTCAGTAAGATTTGCTTGCTTTGTGTCGATGAAACTGGATTGCAGTTAGTTTGACCCATGTAGATTAATGACATTGTTGCTGTTTGTGATTAACTTACTGCTGCTTAGTTGTCCTGTATAATAAACTGAGAGTGGTTTGCACAGTTTGATGATTTTCGTCACCCAAACAGTTATCCGCAGGCCATTACATTTCACATTTACCAAATTGTACACAAAGTACGATTATTAAAGAGAGAGAGCACCATAAAAAGCATGTAAAAGAAAAGAAATGCAATGAAAAAAAACATGCAACATTAGTTTTTATTTAGTCATGAACGAACATCAATCACGTGAAAGGTTTATTTATAAATCAAGTCCTTGGTGAAAAAGATAATGATGTCTCATGAAAATGAATCTCGGAATCCGGCTTGACAGAAATTAGTAACTAAATTCAAATCTCCTCCTTCATAAAAGCCAACCTGACTTTGTTTGGGGTTTCTCAGTAAACAAATAGCCCTAATACTAAAGTCTGGCATGACCTGGATTCCAGCAGACCCACTTGCCTCCCCCCGACCTCATGTGATGATATTAATTATTTAAGGCAGTGCTTGGAATTCCTCCCCCCTCTAATAAACACTCAGTTTCTCTCACGCATAGTCGCAGTGTTAAAATGACATACAAACACAACGCCACAGGGAAATGAAGAATAGGGCAACCTAATAAAATAAAAACCATTTAAAAAGATTGGCTCGACTGAAATAAATACTAACAATCTTTGGTTAAAAACAAACTCATTTAATTACATTTGGCTGCCACTCACAATGTTAATCTGCAGAATTAATCCTAGAATCTAAGACGATGGAAACCAGGTGATTCAGGTGCTCGGCGTAAACACTTTTGACCTACTTTTGTAGTTTTCTGTAAATTAGGCCAGAGTCATGAATCTGTGACAAAAAGTTATTTTTGTGAGCCATTTAACATTGCTTTTGAACCCAGGGTGAAAGCAGCAGGATAGGGTTACGCCTAGATAGGGTCATGGGGGTCTACTGGAGACCATCCTAGCTTTTATTATATGAAAGATTGGGTACACCCTGTTCACTGAAACATAAGCTCCACCTATAATGGCTTTCTACTGTTTAGTACCGGATCTACACTCAGTGGCCACTTTATTAGGTACACCTCTCCAACCGCATGTTAATGCAAAATTCTATTCAGGGGATCTAAGTGACTTTGAACATGGCATGGTTGTTGATGCCAGGCAGGCTGGTTTGCATATTTCAGAAACTGCGGATCTGCTGCGATTGTGGCAGTTCTGTGGGCGCAAATGCTTTGTTGAAGCCAAAGGTCAAAGGAGAATGACTCCTAGAAAGGCAACGGTAACTCATAAAACCACTTGTTACGATCGAAGTATGCAGAAGAGCATCTCTGAACAAACAACACGTCGAACCTTGAGGTGAATGGGCTGCAGCAGCAGAAAAAAAAGAAAAAAAAGATTGGAAAAACTGGTCTGATGAGTCTCGGATTTAGCAATTTAGATATTTTAATGAAAATCTTGAACATAAAAATGGGTTTACTATACTCAAAACAACCTCCAGAGTCACCAGATCTCAATCCAATAGAGCACCTTTGGGATGTGGTGGAATGGGAGATTCGCATCATCGACGTGCAGCCGACAAAACTGTGTGAATGTTTAAATGTTCAGATCTGAGGGCAAAAGTGGGTCCAACCCGGTAGTAGCAGGGTGTACCTAATAAAGTGGCCAGCAAGTACTTTTGGTTCAGCACTGCTCTGTCCTCTTGCTTTTCCGCTAAATTTTAGTGTCCCTTCAGAGTATTTAAACAATATTACAGTAGTTTGTTCCCTGTTTGACCAGGGTGGATTATTTACTTTGTTTTATGTGTTTTTTCAAAGCTTCTCTCGGTGATAAACACTATTTGTGATTAATGCACTGCTGTTTCATTGTCTCGTGTGATAAATGTTGTGTCATGCACAGAAGCTGTTCAATGATAAAGGCAGTGATTATGTTCTCTGTCCGCTCTGTGATCTCCAGCCTTAATTTATCACCTTTACTCTGGCCAAATTCAGCTTGATTCATCTCACGTCACATAAAAAAAAAAAAAAGAAAAGTGTTCACGCAGCAAAAGACAGACCCCTTTTCGTATATCTGAGCTCTTTTAATCTAGGTTTTAAACACTGGAATTGATCTTTCAGAGCACAAGCCAACATTCATTAGCCCTGCATGTGACGTGAAAATGTTTCACTGAAAATGTTCCACTGGTCATTAATCAAGCTCAAAATAGGCAATTAAAAATTAGAAATCTGCCAGTTATCATCTGCTTTAATGCAATTACACTTGCTGACTGATTGAGTGTCACTTCATGTGACTTTTTTCATGCCGGCTTGATCAAGTACCATCACATTGTCCCTAAATCCTCTGCATTTCTTTCCGTTCAAGAATGCAATAGTATTGTTGATGAAAAGGAAACAGCATCCTGGGCACCTGATTGGTCAGCAGGGCAGACAGGGAGCACATGGGTGGCCTTCAGCCTGCAAACCGAGGAGCAGAAAACAGAGCCTGGTGAACAGTGGTGGCCTTCGACTCAAATGCCAAAACTTCCTCTTTCAACTCTCCATAATGTGGTAAGCAGACATTTCATCATTTTCAAATTTTATGACACTTCTATTTTTTGTGTCATGATCAGAAATTTGATAATATAAAAGCTTCGAAAACCGTGGGCGCCAACAAGAGCTCACACATCTGACTGAACATTCGGTTTGCATCTGTACTTTAGACAGGAGGCGCTATCTGAAGATCGCAATTTTGAACAGTGTATAAATTTAGCTTGTAAATTTACATTCGTAACTAGTAAAAATACAAAATATTTCATTATCACCCAAAAACAAAGAAGTGCAATGAGGATACATTTTTTGCTTTTTATTACAGTGAAAGAGTTCCAGATTTTCATAATAGAAAAAGAACGCTCTGAACCGACAACATTCTGTTGATTGGCCGAGAAACCACAGTAGCCATTGTGCAAATTACTTACACTAGCCACTAGAAACTTTTTAAATAACTAATCGTGAAAAGCAATGTAAAACACTGCCATATGAGATTATGAAGGGGGGGGGGGTGCAGCTGATCCTGTCACTTTGTAATCAGTGTTTTGAACTTAGCACAAGCAACAATGGGGAGCCAGTAGAGAGAGGTCATGGCAGGAGACCAATCCATGAAAACCAGTGAAGCTGTAGAGTTTAGCAGATTTTTGGGAAAATCCGACAAGGGTACCATTGCATCAATCCAGTTGTGATATGACCAGTTGAATACTCTGTTAGACGCTGTCTGGTGTAGACCTTATACGTGAGATGGCTTGTACAAGATGTGAGGTCACAGCATAAAGAGGACACATAGTGGGATGGGCTGAGTGGTGTTGAAACCCCACAATATCAGTTTTGACTGCCTCTTGGCTAGTCCTACATCCCACCTGTCTGCATCTTTTGCCCATTTACGATGACCCAGTAGTGATACATTTCCATTGTCGGCAAAGCCCAATTTAATCCTGAAGCCGAAAATGAAACCAACCAAGAATGGAGAAATTAACGTCAACCCATTTTTTCTTGTTCATTTTAATCCCGTTCAGCAGAAAATTTAATGCTAAAAGTTATATAATAATTCCATAGTCTATGAGTCTGACGTATTATTAACAGGATGCCAAATAACCAAACAGCATCCCGTATGAAACAACAACATGGATTCAAACGAAATAAAATAGTGACAGTTTGGTGAACAAGTGAGTCGTGAAATGATTGGAGTTTAGAAAAGAGAGTCATATGTTACCAACTTCTAAATAACCCACCCCTCCTTATGAAGCCTGTCTTTGTAGATTTCAGAGCTTTAATCCCAGATATGTACTGTGTGTGTGCGTGTGTGCACGCGTGTGTGTAGTCAAATGTGTTTCTAGAGGCCTTTCCTTCTGAAAAATCCACCTGTGAAGATCCATTGAACATTCCTACTCTCCAGCCTCTTCTGCAGGCCCTCAATAACGGATGGCAAGGGTAAGCTGCATTATCTTGAGCAACCATTATGTGATTAAACACATATATAACTTATTAAGAATGTGGTTTTTGTCATCGAATCAAAAGAATATTAGAAAAGTAGACTGATAAGTACGCTTCTACTGCCATCTGTTGGTAGTAAACATGGCTGCACTCAGTCAGATGGAAGACAATGTGCTGCTTGATTAGCATAAAACTGAGAGTTTCATGGCTAAAAAGTAAAACAAATGTTTATGTTGCTTTATGAACAAAACTGTTGTTTGTTCTAGTTACACACTACTTGTGTCCAAGCTAATCGCTTTTCTCTGGTTCAAAGGGACCAGAGCTTACTTGATAGGCTCCAGGATTTGGAATGGATGATGAGCGTGAAACATAAGAGGGCGGAGTCGTCGTCTCGTAAACTCCTCCTGCAGTCTTTACGTTTGGAACGACCCAGCTTTGTGAGTATAATTCAAGTATTAATGCATCTTGAATCAATGTGTCATTAGGTGCACTTTATTAACCGTGTAATTTGCTGTTCAATTATACATGGTGTAGTCCTTAATTTGGCCACCTTCTACTGTATAAATCCTAGACTTTCTTATTAGCTGAAAGATTGGGCTGCATCCTAGACAGCTCGCCTCTCCATTCCAATGTAATTAAATCAAGGATCCTGTTTGCTTTTACCTCAGGAAAGTGTGAGAGTTCAGCTGAGAACTGGTGCCAGGTTTTCCCCAGACCTCGCATCCTCCAATCAGCAGTTAGCAGCGAATGCAAAGAGAAGACTATCGTATGACTTCAACAGAAACGTCAGGAACTAGCCTCCTTATCTGAAGAGAGACCATCAAACTACTGCTTTCCTGAAAATATGAAACTCCGGGCTATAGGAAGGACGCATACCCATAAACTGAACTACTTAATCAATTGTTATGTATTACTTATTCACTATTGAATGACTTCTATTCAAGGGTTATTTAAAGTGTATTTCTTCTGTTCTCTTCTCACTCTGTGTTTGGTAGATTTGGGTTTTTTTTTTCCTGTACTGTGTATCTTTAGGTTCATGCTAACTCGAAATGCTTACCTCATATTATCCAAGACTTTTGATCAACCTTAAAAGTCAACTTTTTCTGTTCTTTATCTTAAGTTTAGGATTTATAGTTATGGTCATAGTTTGGGGTCTCCTGTGCACACTGAGCCCTGGGCAAAGGTACACCTTGCAATTCAACCCATTCACAGCCAAATTGGGATAAATGTTAATAACAATTCACCTAACATACCCAATTAAATATTCTTAGACACCTCCTCAGTTTGTGTATGCAACTGTAGCTAAAATGGTTAAAATATAATGAGTATCATTTTAAGAAGAATTTAAAGTTATTGATTTAACTAATAAAAATGTTTTGTCTTGTAAACCTTTATTTGATCAAAATTTTAAGTGTCTGTATATCCATCCATCCATCAGTTTTCGTTACCTGTATATTCCTTCTCCAGTTGTAAGGGAAAGGCAGGGTTAACCATGGACATGCTGGCAGTGAATCCTCATCATTTCTTTTACCAGTTTTACCTAAAGCATAGTTTTGCATTGTGGGGGAAACCAAATTACCTGAAGGAAAACCACACAAGCATGGGGAGAACATGCAAACTTTATGCAGGAAGGCAACCGGCTGCCCTCAAACTGGCAACATACAAACTGAGATGCAGCAGTGCTACCCACCATTTTCTGTACTAGCTGATGATTTATGAACCAAAATTTTCAGTTTTTATCAAATATGATCCAAGTTAGCATCACACTACTTCCATCTCTCCATCCTCATCAGGGACATATGTCATGAGATTACTTAGCATCGCGAGCTTCAATGACTGACTGATGACAGTCGCATTCATGGGCCCATCCCACTGGTAATGTAAACAATTGTTTTGGTAATATAAAGCCTAAGAGAGGTCAATTAAAATGTGTACTTTTGAAAATTGCTGATTATTTTGTCACTTTGTCGCTTCAATTTTTTTTGGGAGTTACAAAATTATCCACTTTTATGCAAGTATCACACATACTTCCCTATTTTAACCAAAGTTTTTTAGGTTTATAGTGATGTTTTGAGGACAATGGAAACCCTAGTGGATGCTAAACAAATTATAAGGGTGATGAATTAACAAAATGCTCTATGTTGCAGAGTGAACCATGTTCTTCAATTACTGAAAAGTCCTTTATTATTTAGCAATAGAGATCTCCATGAATTTGATAGTCATCAAGAAGTCCTTAATTGTTGAGGTTCTTCATTTTTGGAATCACCAAGACGTAGTTGATTGTCAAGATCCCCAAGAAGTCCTTAATTGTTGGGATCACCAAGAGGTCCTTAATTTTTGAGGTTCTTCATTTTTGGAATCACCAAGAGGTAGTTGATTGACAAGATCCCCAAGATGTCCTTAATTGTTGGGATCACCAAAAGGTCCTTCATTGTTGGGATAGCAATAGAGGTCATAGTGTTAAGGATCACCAAAAGTTTGTTAATTGTCAAGGTCCCAAGACGTCCTTAATTGTTGGGGTCACCAAGAGGTCCTGGTGTTAGGATCACTATGAGGTCATGGTATTTAGGATCACCAAAAATGTTGTTAATTGTCAAAGATCCCCAAGACGTCCTTAATTGTTGGGATCACTATGAGGTCCTTAATTGTTGGGATCACCAAAAGGTTGTTAATTGTCAAGGTCCCCAAGACGTCCTTAATTGTTGGGATCTAGAGGTCCTGGTGTTAGGATGCTATGAGGTTCTTCATTTTTGGAATCACCAAGAGGTTGTTAATTGTCAAGATCCCCAAGACGTCCTTAATTGTTGGGATCACCAAGAGGTCCTGAATTGTTAGGATCACTATGAGGTCCTTAATTGTTGGGATCACTATGAGGTCCTTAATTGTTGGGATCAGCAAAATGTTGGTAATTTTCAAGGTCCACAAGAAGTCCTTCATTGCTAGGATTACCAAGAGGTCCTTAATTGTTGTGATCACCAAGAGGTCTTTAATTGTCAAGATCCCCAAGTAGTCCTTAATTGTTGGGATCATCAAGAGGTCATTAATTGTGGGGATCACGAAGAGGTCCTTAATTGTTGGGGTCACCAAGAGGTTCTTAGTTGTTGGTATCACCAAAAGGTCCTTAATTGTTGTGATCACCAAGAGGTAGTTGATGGTCATGATCCCCAAGAAGTCCTTAATTGTTGGGATAACCAAGAGGTCCTTAAGTGTTGAGATCGCACATAGGTCCATAACCATTGCGATAACAAAGTGGCTGAGATCATTTTTAAAACATCCATTCTAATGATTAAAGGGATTTTGTGCTCGTTTCTGATTAATTTTATGTATCACAAGTGGGTCTGGCTACATAGTTTTCCAAGAAAATTGTACACTGATGGCTGTCCTCACACACCCTTATGATGAATTCATGCTAGGTCTGTTTACTTAAGAGTGGACAATCTGGAAAGAAAAGCCCTAAATGTGTTGACAAAGACTGCAGCTATTTCTATCCTCTCTGTGACATGTGACTTCTCCTCCTTCTCCACAAACTCCGTCACGAGTTTGTTTTCTACTAGCATGGATGAGAATGTTTTCTTTGCTGCTACAACTATAAAGTAAGAGATCAAAGGGGCTGTCACTTAATAATTTTGATCAATATCTCACCTTCACATCATTACATTCACTTTAAATGTTTAAACAAAAAAAAACAGGAAAGCTCTAACTTCATTGTGTTATTTTTATTTTGCAAAGTATACTATTCCAATCGGCTTTAGAAAAATAACTAGATGATAAATAAAACCCTATGAGGAACTTTCACAACTGTTCTATGGTTCTAACTTTCATAAGGACTACAATGGCAAATGAATAAAAATGTAATATAAGATTTTTCACATGTAAATATGCAGTTTTGTTTGAGCGATACATTCTTTTGATCCTCAGCTTTCTTTTTTCCATGATTGAGTAGGCACAGATGACACCAGTATAATTTTTTAAAAACTATTAAATAATTATAATAAATAATAGTTATTTATAAAAAGTTTTTTTTTGAGAATCATCTCATAGATAGTTAGGTATTTTTTCATGGTGACCATAACCCACTTTTAGTTTACAGTTTTCCTGATGATGGCTTGTGTTAAAATTCATCATGGAGGAGACTAAACGCATTTTTTTAAATGTTCCAAAGTTTCTCTTTATTTTTGTAAAAGTAGGCTTTAGCAATATTCAAAATAGTAAGCACAAATCATGTGAACATGCTACTATTGCATGCAAATAAAATGTTCAAACTAAAAATAACTGGATTGCAGGCTTTTATTTGTTCCACTGAGTATTATGAAATTGCTAATTTTTGCCTAGCAAATCTGCATTTATTTTAATTTCATGCAACTGGCTGAACAAGTCTTGCTTTGACAAGTGAACACTCTTCAATTCATAATCTTCAAGCTCGGAGGAAAGACATTGCAACATTGTGAATATCGCAGGTCAGGACTTGATTTATTTAAACAAATGTTGTTGGTGGATCTCGTGTGAGACAGGTGTAACCTGCCTTCAAGCAAGAGTGGAACTCTTTATAAAAGTTCACTCTTTCAAATAATGACATGCAATGTTGTTGAAGGAATAAACTAATGAATGAAGCCTAAACTTAATGGGTTCATGAAAACCCATTTTTTGCATGTATAAAAAAAACTCGTAACAGTAATTATGTGTACGAAATATTTACATATATTTCTCTTCTTTCGTCTGCCTTTCGTGACAATAACAAAATTACTTTTATAGCCTTTAAATATGCTTTAACTGGAGTTTTATGATTAAACTGTAGGGAAACAGTATATTTACTGAAATCTTTGTGCTTGTCACACTAGATTGAGAGTTCTCTCATTGGACCAATAATGCTCTTTCTCTGCTAGGTGTTAATGAAACTACTTGATTGCATCTGAGAGCCACACAGAGCTTCCAGACAGTATCACTCATGTGATGTAAGACGGCTATGCTCTTGACAAAGGGCAAAACTCTATTGCTTTAGTTGTTTTCATATTTATTATTAGAGTTCAGAATAGAGTCACTTTATTTTCCATAGATGTCTGTTTGTCGCCAATATTAATTATTGTATATTCCAAGTGTCTGAACTGTAAGTGCCGATCTGCATATCAAATATAGAGCAAATCTAATGAAATAAACAATAAAATAAAAAAGTATATAATTTGCCCAATATTGGCTTAAACAAACATGCCACAATAAAGCGCAAATATTATCCTCTTTATTTATAAAACTATAAAAAAGAGGACAATAATATTGAATTAGTTTGATTTTAGTTCATGGCTACATTTTACTTCTGTACTTTTAATCACTTTTTAAAGTGAAACTTTTACTTTCAATAATTAGGAAAAAAAGATACTAATATTTTTCTTCAGTAAACTTCTTACAAACTAAAGATCCTTTGTAAGCATAACTATTTACAACAACCAAAAGTTAGGTGATTAACTTATTTTAATCACTTGATCATAGTAATTAATGGACACTATTGTTCATTAATCATCCATGTCACTGGGACAAACCCATTTGTCTTTATGTTTGTGTTGCCTTTGAGTAGGTGACAATTCACCTGGTAATTTGATTTACATTCTTTGTTTATTTGATCATTCGTGATTTGACCCTTGCTTTTGAGCACAACCTGAGCACAAAGACTGCCCTGTGAATAATATACACAGAAAGACTGTGGTGGATGCCTGCTTCTTATTAAAGAAACCTGCTTCTTGATATAGCAAGATCTGGTCTTCAATTCTGAGTTGGCTACATTAGTCAAGTACTTATGGAAGCCCATTTCTGCCAGGTTAAAAATTACTTAAAAAGTTACAATTTTGTTATAAAAAGTTTTTACTTTGTATCATTGACTTCTATGAAGATGATGCAGCTCTTCAAATCATTTTTTGAGTGCAGTGTTCGTGAGTGCAGCATTTATGCAATGTGTTAGATAAGGTGTCTGCAGGGCAAGACAAAGGTCTTTTTAATCTCAGAATTTTTTGTATCTCTACGTTTTTAAATTTTATCTCTAAATTTCAACCTTAGTATCTCAAAAACTTTTTTTATCTCAAATTTTCAAATTTTTTGTCTTTTTATCTAAAAAATTGTACTTTTGTATCTCGAAATATTTACTTTTTATCACACAATTTTGACTTTTTTTTATCTCAACATTTTTAATTTTTATCTCAATTTCAATTTTTGTTTTTCAAAATGTCCACTTTTTAGCCAAAAAAAATCTACTTTCAAAATATTGACTTTTGTATCTCAAAATGTAAACTTTTGTATCCCTAAATTTTTACTTTTTATCTCTAAATTTCAACTTTAGTGGCTCAAAGTTGTAACTTTTATCTCTGATTTTAGAATTTTGTATCTCAAAACTTTTGACTTTTTATCTCACAATTTTGACATTGGTATCTCAACATTTTTTTTTTATCTAAAATTTTCAACTTTTGTAAGTCAAAATATCATCTTTTATCTACAAATTTCAACTTTAGTGTCTCAAATATTTTTATTTTTACCTCGAAATGTGAATCTTTGTCTTAAAGTGGGGCTTTTTATCTCACAAGTTCGACTTTTTGACCAGCAATATGCACTAAACAACTGATTATTTACGATGAGAACATCACCTACCTTTTCAAAGAGGGCGCGGGGGCTGCCTGGCCAGCGTGGACAAACTTTTTCAGAGGGAGGGAGGAGTTCAATCGGGCAAACCCCAGCACTGCCTGCCCTGCAACACAATAAAAAGATCAGTGCTTTCCTTCGTGTTGACATAACTCGCATCCCACCATGTCTTCCTCCTTCAGGTCCTGCTTTATGCTCAGCGGCTTCGTCTTGGCGTATTTCGCCTACCTGATACTGGGAGCTCTGGTTTTCTCAGCCATCGAGCGGCCCGTGGAGGAAAGTCTGAAAGCGGACATGAGCGCTCTCAAAGCCGAGTTTCTCAATCTGAGCTGCATCAACGCGTCGGCCTTGGAAACGTTCTTACAAAGAGTTTTAAAAGCCAACAAATACGGCGTTTCGGTGCTTGAGAATTCCACGCTCCGGACGAACTGGGATTTGGCGTCTTCTCTGTTCTTCGCCAACACTATGGTGACCACCGTGGGTGAGTTTATCTTGTTTGTTTATCAGAAACACGGATTCACGGATAATGATGATGGTTATGATGGATGTGATTTATCTGTCTATGTTTATTAGATCTCACTTGAGTGGTTCTGGGTTATGTGTGTAGTTTTCTCTGTGAGAGCAAAAACACCAGAAGAGAATCAAAACAGTTCAAAAGTTCAGACGTGAATAAACAGCAGAGATTGTAGACGTTGCTTGAACTTCGTTTATGGAACAATTTAACATATTTTTCAACTTTTAAAGGTGCAATCGAACTTTTAGGTTCTTGGTTTATAACTGTACACGTTGGTGAAATCAGCAGGAAGTTGAACAGGATGAAGTGTTGGCAAACATGCAGGTTTCATGTCTTTGTCTGGGGCCCATTGCTGTACAAAGAAGGCAAACACACATTTTAATCTGAGACTGTTTACTTGAAACTCATAGAAAAAAAAAACATTTAAATGCATGCTGTGATTTTCTTACTTTGATTTATGACAAAAATTAATTCACACTTTGATCTGAAGCCTGTAACTAATATTTCTAAAAATGTTTTTTTGAGGTCCTTGTTATTTTGGCTATTTTTGGTCCAGATTTAAAGGTACAAAAGTGGAAAAGTGATGCTCTGTCTTCTTTTGTTTCGGTAGCAACAGTTCACACTGGTTTTAACACTAGGGCCATGTTTTTTTTTAACAAACGTGAATTGTTTTGGGGAGCAGGGGGCGGGGCCAAGAACGTGTGTTTGTACCAGTGATAGATTTGGAGAAGCAAAAATAAATCAAGTAGAAATAAATGTATACATGAAAAAATAAGAAGCACACAAGCATAAATACATGCAGAAATAAATTTCTAAATAAATAAACAATGCATGTATGATTTATATTTTTCTACATATTTATTTGTTTTTCTCTCTTATTCACATAACCATATGCTAATTATGTGGACTGTCCTAGCTTCAGGTTTTATGAGAATCGATCTTTGTTACTCCTGTTTCTTCCTGGTTTGGTGTTGTCCTTAAAAAAAATTTTGTCCCTAAAAAGAACAATTTATTTAACAACATCCTGACAAAATTGTCATGGTGACATCTTCACAATCACATGGGCAATTATTAAAATGAGTGGAAAATCCCTGGTTAAAAGTCAATACACTAGTGTGCTATTTTGAGGAAACTGTAAATTATTGAAATATTTCCCATGCGTGAGGTACTTAAACCTAAGATTTTCCATCTCCGGTGGCAGTCAGTTTTGGAATTTTACAAATTTGAAGTGTTTTCTTGTCACTAACTCAAGTACTTTCTTTAGAAATCTGACAAACCACAACTTTACACTTTAAAGAACCTTGTGATCTTGAAGGGGATTTTAATGTAATTGCAAGTTATCTGTCAGACTGATTTAATTTTGGGCAGAGTGCATGCTGTGTTTGGTTTAAGAGGACTCCTTGTTTTCTGAGGTCGTTTGACCCCTTTTCTCATTATAGAGCTATCCATTCAAAAGCAGTTAAACCTGTGTAGTTGACCTCGGCGCTCTATTAGATTACTTTCATCGCTTCAGGAAATCAATCTGCTGAAAATAAAAAAAGGTATTTTTCTTAACTACTGTTCAGTCCAAAGTTTAAACCAAGCAACATCCTACTACTTTCCCTGGTAGTAATTGACCAAAGCTGAAATTCATTGACTGACCATTTGGAGGCTACTCCTATGTAAGGAGTTTTTCACTGACAGCCATCTTAAAAGGGCTGAAAAAAAATTGGTTGCAAATGTTTTTGTTTTTTTTTTTGTTAGTCATTCATTGTGTTTCTTTTTTTATGATAACGTCGAGGGTTGAAATTTCTCATTATTTTAATTTCTATTAAGACACATTTGCGACCCTATGTCCCGTGCAACTTTTTCCCCAATTATATTACTTGGTAGTGATGCGCTGTGGCTACCTGAAATGTATGTCTTTGGGTGATGTCTCAGACACAAAGGCTAAAGTTTTATTTAGTCTGTGGTTTAACCCAAGTCTGTTTTCTGCCCGTCACTCTTGACTAACTTGTAGTATATATTTGGAATTTAAGTAAGTAAATAGATATTAGTTGTTGAACAATTCATTGCAAGAACCATGTTGCAAACAACTACAGTACTGCAATATGGAGATTTTTTTTTAATTATTAATGTCTTAGTGTTCTTCTTTACTACATGATTAAAAGCAGGATATATTTTTTAAATCGTAACAAAGACACATCATTTTATGGGTGTAGTATGCATCCCTGGTTAAAAATGTTTAAATTGTCCAAGCCCCCGAGGTTTATTGGATAGTGTACTGACGTTGGTTGGAATCCTGAACCAGCTGTTATTTTCCAACCCTACTCTACCTGCTTCTCTTCCTGTCTACTTACTGTCCTGACGTTTCTAATTAAAAACAGAAACAGCCCAAAAATGCTTTAAGCAAAAGAATTTCGACAATCCTGTCTGTTGCATTGGCTTCCAGGCAGATGAGCCATCTAACTCCTTTTTTTTCAGAATTAAATATGAGAAGCTCCTTTATAGACATTATCCAATGAATTAAATTGTATTTTAAATGGATTTTGATTGGAGAGAACTCATTATCGTGAAGAGGACTTTTTCAGAACTGCCTTTTCAGAGAAACTAGATGTTAATGAGAGAAGTACCTTTCATGCCGTGTGTGATATCACTCTAAGTTGAGCAAAACAAGCAGCATGTTAAGTGTGAATGTGCTTTGTCTATTTACTTCTCACCTTTAAAGTAAGTGACTTGTTAAAACGAGTCTTTAGCTGTTCTGTGATGAACCTCTGTAATCCAATCACAAATATCAGCCTCAAAAATATAAGCTTTTTGAACTCAAAAAGCAGTACTCTTCAGACAGTTTTCATGGTGGAAATCAAAGAGACCTCATGTTAATTGTTAAAAATAAAATGTAAAATCTGTTATTTTTTACGTAAAAATATATGCAGGAAATCCATTTACATTGGTAATCAAAAACCACGTCCCACTTCACACCTGAAAGCAACGTGTAGTTAAGTAAATATGACGTGCTCTTTCCTCTAGATAAACAGAAAGGTTTGCACATCACTGTCTTTCTCTTGTTAGAACAGGTGATTGAATTGACACAGTGCGGATGTTTGACATGCAAAGCATATTTGGACTTTGGACAAATTAAGTTCAAATCCTTTTCCTTGCAAAAGGCTTCCAGTCTGTGCTTTTGACCATTTATTTAACCCATAGAAGTCTCTTCACGGACCAGTGCTTTTACCAATCGCACCAGCTGTTTTGATTAAGTGAGAATGACTATGTATTAGGGGTGTAACGGTACACTAAAATCGTATTCGGTTCGGTACAGTGTCTTGGAGAGCTCGGTTCGGTTAATTTTTGGTACAAAACAATAAGAACTTACAAAATCTTTATTTTGAAAAGCTGCCAATACACAATAGAATTCTTGCATAAAATATATAAAAGTGACACATTTGGGTGATATTTTAAATAAATTGCACTCTTTATAAAGAAAAACACATTTTTTTAAATAAAAAATGAAATACTGCAACTAGTTAGGACCTGAAAACTTTTAACACTAGCAACAGCTTCAGCTTATATATCAACAAAACTAACTTTTTAAGTTTTAGGCTAAAAAGATTAACCTATCCACATTTTCTGAAGAGAGCACAGATCTGGTTGCAGTGACAATATCTCCAGCAGTAGAAAATGTTAGATGTGTTGCCTGCCCGCATACAACTTTAAATTTATCCACTCGTCTATCCCCGTTATGTATTTTAACAGAGAAGCCAAAGTGTTCCCAAACAGGAGACCGTAGTGAGGTGGGAGGGTCTTCAAGCTCTGGCTTCTCTTTCGCTGTTGCCATTTCTCAGTTACTCCTGCAGCTCTACTGTGCTTCACTCAATAGCGTCCGTGCGGAAACTCGCCTAGGAACAATGTTCCGCTGCGCTTAATACTCTCTCCTTCAGAAAAAAAATAAACATCTTCCTCTTTAATGTTACATGCAGTACCCTCAGAAATGTAAATCTCTATTGCCCACAAGTGGACGAATGACATCGCACACCATGCATTCAAATCAGATAGTCACAGCCATACAGTATTTTAAAAACATATTGCAAATTGTACTGAAGATTTGGTTTCAGTTAATTTTCTTTTTATTGTATATTATGATGTGTTGTATGTTAGACATAATATTAAGATGCATGTCATTCTTCCTCTCTTGTTGCAGGATATGGGCACACAACACCTCTCTCTGACATAGGTAAAGCCTTCTCCATCGTCTATGCTCTGTTCGGCGTCCCCTTCACAATGCTGGTGCTGACCATATGTGTTCAACGCCTCATGTACCCACTGACCTATGGGCCCATTGCGATATGTCAGCGGCGAGCTGGTCTGCGTCCTCGGGGGGCGAGTGTAGTGCACTTTATAGTGCTCATCTTCCTGGTGGTTCTGTGCTTCTTCGTGGTGCCCTCACTGGTGTTCAGTGCAATCGAAGAGTCCTGGTCCTTCCTGGATGCCTTCTACTTCTGCTTCATCTCTCTCTGCACCATTGGCCTGGGCGACTTTGTGCCAGCTGAGAAACCCGGACA
>SRMA01025469.1:0-77279 GCA_007224835.1 Danionella cerebrum | reverse complement strand
AAATAAAAAATGAAATACTGCAACTAGTTAGGACCTGAAAACTTTTAATACTAGCAACAGCTTCAGCTTGTATATCAACAAAACTAACTATTTAAGGTTTAGGCTAAAAAGATTAACCTATCCACATTTTTTGAAGAGAGCACAGATCTGGTTGCAGTGACAATATCTCATGTTGATGTGTTGCCTGCCCGATCTCCGTGGAACAATGTCGGCATACAACTTTAAATTTATCCACTCGTCTATCCCCGTTATGTATTTTAACAGAGAAGCTAAAGTGTTCCCAAACAGGAGACCGTAGTGAGGTGGGAGGGTCTTCAAGCTCTGGCTTCTCTTTCGCTGTTGCCATTTCTCAGTTACTCCTGCAGCTCTACTGTGCTTCACTCAATAGCGTCCGTGCGGAAACTCGCCTAGGAACAATGTTCCGCTGCGCTTAATACTCTCCTTCAGAAAAAAAATAAACATCTTCCTCTTTAATGTTACATGCAGTACCCTCAGAAATGTAAATCTCTATTGCCCACAAGTGGACGAATGACATCGCACACCATGCATTCAAATCAGATAGTCACAGCCATACAGTATTTTAAAAACATATTGCAAATTGTACTGAAGATTTGGTTTCAGTTAATTTTCTTTTTATTGTATATTATGATGTGTTGTATGTTAGACATAATATTAAGATGCATGTCATTCTTCCTCTCTTGTTGCAGGATATGGGCACACAACACCTCTCTCTGACATAGGTAAAGCCTTCTCCATCGTCTATGCTCTGTTCGGCGTCCCCTTCACAATGCTGGTGCTGACCATATGTGTTCAACGCCTCATGTACCCACTGACCTATGGGCCCATTGCGATATGTCAGCGGCGAGCTGGTCTGCGTCCTCGGGGGGCGAGTGTAGTGCACTTTATAGTGCTCATCTTCCTGGTGGTTCTGTGCTTCTTCGTGGTGCCCTCACTGGTGTTCAGTGCAATCGAAGAGTCCTGGTCCTTCCTGGATGCCTTCTACTTCTGCTTCATCTCTCTCTGCACCATTGGCCTGGGCGACTTTGTGCCAGCTGAGAAACCCGGACAGAGCCTCAGATCATTGTACAAGATTTCCGTTATGGGTAAGAGAACAACCCTTTTTCTGAAAATTTGCATAATTAGCATTAATCATGTTCAGACAGGCCTTTAACAAGGAATAATTTTGTTTTTCATGCAAATCCATTGGAAAAGCAACCAATACAAATAGTACTGAACCAAAATGTTCCATACCTATGCTGTGGAAAACCGTCAAATAGAATTTTTACTTGTTTCTGAAACTTTTGAAAATGTCACATTTTCACTTGTATAATGTATGAATTCATTCCACACAGACTGACATGTTTCAAGCATTTTATTTAATTTTGATGACTATAACTGTCCTGGTTGTACACTCTAATCAGCGTATTAACTAAAAAACACCTCAATGGCCTTTAAATAGTCTCTGGACCTTTGACATCGTGCACAATGACGGTAAGACATGAAAGGTCTTTGAAAAAGAGGCAAGCATATGGATAACCACTTTCTGGAGAGGATTGTGAAACAAAACCCATTAAAATGTGGGGAAATGCACAATGAGTAGACTGCAGCAAGTCGCTGCAACAAGAATCTTTGCACATAACCAAAGAAAATTGTTTTAGCTGTCTCATTCCATGCGTCTTGCCACTCTTGAACAAGAGAGACCATAAACATCTTATTTGGGCTTACAAAAAGGACTAAATTGCAGAAATTACGTTTTTAGATGAAAGTTGTTGAGTAACACTGAAAGTTTCCACAGTCAGGGATGATTTGGTGTGCCAGGTCATCCACTGGTGTTGGTCGCAAAGACCTTACATCATCAAAGAGCAAGAAGAACAAGAGAATGAAGGTGTCATGGGGGAAGATTGAGGCAGAGCTACTTATTTCCTTGATGGCTGTGAGCACCATCCAATGTCATTGAACTTGTCTCCAACAAAAAAAACCCTGTTCAGGTTGCATGACCTGCTCATGAATATTGAGTGTGTGTGGAAACCAAAGATCCCCTAGTCATTTACATTTATGTATTTAGCAGACGCTTTTATCCAAAGCGACTTACATTGGGAGTAAACATCAAGCAGTTTGGTACAAAGTGGATTGATCAGAAGACATACACATAGAACACTTTCCAACTAGTACAGAAAATGAATTCGAATCAGTGCTTCAGAGGGTTTTGGGTTTTTTTTTTTTTGTCAAATGTTAAATCATGAATCATTTATTGATTTTGTCACCAAAAACACAACATTTGGTTAATTGTAGCATAAATTCTGGTCCCGTATTGGCCTCTGTTTATTACCTTGAACCACAGTCAGCCTTTCACGCACAGATCCCCAATGTGGTGAGGTGGGATTGGTTGTCTGAGTAAAGATCCAGGGTTACTGGGGCAATGGGGGGTAACAAGTTATCATAAGAGAGTTTATGTAAGAGTTCACCTTGATTGGTTTCGACTGAGTCCATGATTTGGTTTGTTTCGAGTGATCATGACTCCCATGAAGTCAAAGATAACAAATAGTTTGGGTGAAAGTAAATGTCAACCATATTAAATACCAGGAATGTTATGTGACTTTATTTTCTCATGATGTTCTCTTGCAGTCTACCTGTTTGTGGGGTTGATGGTGATGTTCCTGGTCCTCCGCACCTTCCACAAGTTGGCTGATGTACACGGATGGACTGCCTTCCTCCAGCTGCCGAGTTGTGAGGAGGAAGAGGATAAAGAGCCAATTATTCAAAGTGAAGATAGTGAATCAAACGAGACTGAGAAGACATCAATCAGACCTCTTGCTTCTGGCTCTCAAGTGTCCTACAACACCATTCACAGATAAAGCTTCAGATTGTTCCTGTCAGGTTGCTGTGAGCGCTTTCGCAGTGCCCTGAACTGTAAACGAGGTTTAGTAGGACCTCAAGTTTCAAGACTGAAATATGAACTTGTGCAATGTTTCATCATTGAACCGGATCACGTCAGATGGTTTAAAGGAGTCGAGCGTTTGGTTCTTTTTATCTGCTTTGGTGTTGGACTGAAAGGGATTGCCCTCCTCCCCAAATAATCAGAAGACATCTTTTATTCTCCCTTTATTCTTTTTATTCATTTGTGCTCAACGGTACATAAATGTAACTATGCTAAAACTGTTAGACATTACCTTCTGGCATATTTTATCTTTTTTCCTCCCAATACAAACGTTGATTTATTTCTTTTCTGTTGTATTAAAAAATAAAATGTGATCTAATTGGGAGCCATTATTTACATGGATTTCTAATATGGAGATCATGGTCTACCAGTTTCACAAATTTGCTGTATTTTTTGGTTCAACAGACAATGTAAAAAGTATTGAGACTTCATATTCAGTAGGAGTTCCTTGTCTAATTGATTACTAGTAGGGAGTTAACTGTTCCACAAGTGCAGTGCCATTTTAAGAGTTATGTCTGTTTACAATCCGTCCAACACCCTTATGTTTCTCACGGAGAGTGCAATGAATGCTTCAGTGTTCTTCAGCTAGTTTAAAGTGAATTGAGACGAGGATAAATTCAGGTGCACTTTATAATTGTATTTTTACTGCAGTTCTGGGGTTGGTAGCAATGTTAGTTGGAAGTATTTTACTGTATGTAATAGTCATTAAGTACTGTATGTTTTCTTGCAATACATAGATAGTATAAGGAGTGAAACCAGCAGCTTAAACTTTCTCAACAGAACAAATAAATGTTTTTAGTTCGCATGCAAAATGAAATAAATGTTTTTTGTACTATGACTTGCTGCATTTGATTGGTTCATCAAAATGTTGATGCATGTTTTGCAACCAGCTTGAAGTAACTTAGTGACTCTTTGCAGATGTTTAGTCCAATAAACTATGCTTTTGTAAAATTAAAAGTTACTGTAGGCTTTGAAACATTTCGGCACCAGAGGTTGCTGCATTTGTTTTGAATACAATATAGTTTTGAAATATTAGTAGCTGGCGGCCATTTTTGTTTAAATTTAATTCCTAATTTTTGTTTGCTAACTGAAAGTCCATCATTGTTTTTTTATTGTATTGAATTTTAGGTGGTTAATGACCACTTCGTTTAAGCCAATGTACCTGTACCTGCTTCACCGTAATCTCAAATAGGTGCAGAGATTTGTTTTTTGATGGCGAGTTGATAGAAATGCGTGAGTGAATTTTCTTTTTTTTTTTTTTTTGTTTAAATGCCAGGCTACAGAAACGTTGTAGCCTGGGGTGTGTGGTGGAATCATGGACATATGCTCATTCTGAGCTTTCTAAATTGGGATTTTAGTTAAAGGCTTATTTGTTTTAATAAATAAATCGGGCAATGTGGCTACAGAGGTAATTATATTACATATCACATGTCAGTGAAGTAACAGTAAATGATTTTTTTTAAGTTCCTCTTCTCAAAGAACATTATATCACTATATTAAAAAAATTAGCATTACAAACATGGACCCTTAAAACTAAACAAGCTGGTTTTCATTCATTTTCCAACCCACTAATTCCCTTTCGGGGTCACGGGAGTCTGCCCATCTCCAGCGCACATTGGGCGAGAGGCGAGGGTACACCCTGGACTTTCCATCTCAGGGCAACATTTACACCTAATGAGAATTTAGATTATTCAACTAACCTAACCGCATGTTTTTGGGATTGTGGGGGAAACCCACACAAGCACAGGGAGAGCATGCAAAATCCTTCCGGGAATGTCACCGGCGAGCCTTGTAACTGGAAGATCACAGTGCTACCCACTGCGCCACCTAAAAGCTGGTTATTTCACTGTTTTAAATAAAATTAAACTTTATTTTAAAATATTAAAAGGAACATCCTCCAACCACTAGAAGAAAAGTGAACTTTATTAAAGTATATAATACAGCGTTTATACTGACAACAGTTAATGTTCTACATTGTCATCACATCCGTAATACTAAACACTACATGTAACATTCACATTTGATCAGTGTCTGTTCATTAAATACACTCCTAATTCAACCACCAGATGGAGAAAAATACCACTTTATAAAAGTACACAACAATACAAAACATTGTAATTTCATATTGACAATATTAAATATTGTACATTGTAATCACATCTGTTTTAATAAATCTGCTTTTTTCTGAACACTGTGTAAAGGTATGTATTTACCTGATTCAATGGAAAGTGCTTTTTTAAGCAAATAAACATGTTAGCGTAAAAAAGGTAGATGGCTAACAGGATTTATTTCTTGAAGCTTTCAGAAACATCAGGTTGATGAGAACACTAAAACACTTCTAAAGATCTAGAACAGTCAGGTGATGCTAGACATGAAATAGCAACCTATGAATACTTTTATAAAAGATATATAAGGCCATGTGTTTTTAATGCTTATTAAATAGTCTGCTATAAAACTCTTTTCGGTAATGATTTCATTTGCAAAACTCAGCATGGAGGAAAGGTTTGCATGAGGAAGTCCATCACATGCTCCAGATCCTGGAATTCCCACAAGGCTGGGGTCTGAACAGGAGGGACGAAGGCAGAAGAGGACGCTGACGGAGAATTGGAGAGGGTTGAAAGACGACACTTCGCCTGATCATCATTCTGGAGATTAACCTCTGGCTCGAACAGAGATGCGTCGATGTCTAGGAGTTTGTCTAAAGTTAAATCCTGAGGGCAAGGACACGTAGCCTTGGTTTTACTGCAAGATAATGGTGTGCTGATTAATTTTTCAGATCTCAAATTTGTCAGGGGACACAATGAGACTCCTGTTAAAGTTAAATTATCAATAGATCCAAGCGGAGCCCAATGGGAAGCACAAGACCCATCGATGACAGCATCCAAATCTTTTAGAATTCCAGAAATGGCTGAAGACAAAGAAAAATCATCATCTGACATCCATCCCATGAAGTCATTCTCTGCATTTTCTGCTTCCCATTTTGCAGTGTGGTCCACAACAGTTGGTTTTTGGGGAAAACCAAGCTCAGACAATGCACTGATTTGTGATGTGGGATTTTTCACATTGGATATGGAATGCACCTGAGCCCGGACCTCTGACTGAACTTGGCGCAGAGTGTTGTTGATCAGGACTGACCGTAACAAACAGGGCTCCACCTGAGCCTGGTCTTTGTTGAACTTCTCCATTGAGATGTCCAAAACAAACTGGAGCTGGTTGTCCCAGGCCGAAACCCCCCCTGAGTCATCCTCCACATGCAGCTTTCGCTTCTGCCCCCTAGCCACCATCTTCAGGCTGCAATTGAAATTAGGGAATTGTGTCCGTGATTTAAGCACATGTATTCCATCTTGTTGACATTCTTTTGAATATTATTTTTAACCCCTAAGAAAGAAATTGTGAAACTACATTCTCCGCATTAAATAAGAATTTAATGATAAATTTAACTTGAAAAGATGACTATGAAACATTTCAGGGAGATTGAAGTAAATGTAATACAAATAGAAATGCATAACCTAGAATATTAAAAATGGTTAAAGTTCTCTGATGTTAACAGTGAATTTTGGTTGATGACAGCCTTAATCGTCTGCTGTAGTTCTCAAAATTGTGTTTTATAGAATTATAATTGTTATTTTTGCTCTCATAGTTCACGGAGATGCTCACTTAGACTGAATGGTACATTACTTGATCATTAAATTGATTGAAGGAAACACACATTATCTACTATCTATGACTATTTTTAAATATCAATAAATGAACAACTGAAATCAAATTGCACATTGCCTAAAAAAACATTCACAGAGGGGAGTCATGTGACTCCAAACATGGAAGTGTTTTTAAAGGGAGAGTAATTGCCCTTGAAGCCTTCTGAATGGCAAGTACAATTACTCTTCACTCCTCACTTAGGTCAATTCCTCACCAAAAGTGAGGTATGCTTTTGGTCACAGTCATCATCCTGTGAGACAAAATCTCGACCCAAACCAAGTTTTCATGCAGGCTGTTTTTCAAAATATTTTTAGTCTTTCTTTTTCACGTTTCATTCAGCCATCATGAAATTTCCAGTGCAAAAAAATTCTCTCTCAAAATATGGCCAACAAAACAAACATTTTCCTCATTAGACCAAAGGACACATTTACAGTACGCATAATTATGCCGCAGAAGTGTCTCTTATTCAAAAGTGGAGTCTTTCTTGGTCAACCACCACACCTCAACCTCTTCAGCAGGGCTCTATTGATTGTCTTCGTTGAGACATCAATACCAGGCATGGCAGAGTCATTCGCTAATATCTTGGCAGTTGCGTCTTTTGAAACCCCTCTCACTAGTTTTAACATCGTTCAATTCTCGCCTCTGCTAGACTTGTTCTCAACTGTGTTGGTCTCTTTAAACTTGAACAGTTCTTGAGACTTGCAACCACTTCTCCATTTTTGACATTTAATACAAGTGCAAAATAATCTTTGCCAGATTAAACATCTGACTTAACTAGTTGTTTTAGAAGATACTAATTCTCTGGTTCAAATACAATATAAACAAAACATTTTAACAAATGTTAATTTAGTTAGTTTTCAAATTTGGTAACTTGTAGTTTTTTTTAAAGCTAATAAAAGTTTCTGAACCTTAGCTGTTTATTATTATTATTATATTTAAGGAACTAAAAAATCTGACTTTTCTAGAAGGATAAATAATATGAAATTATGACATCCCAGTGTTCTGTTAAACATTACTTGGGATATCTAAAAATGTGCTATTTCATGTGGGCTAATACTTGTCTTCAATTGTATTATTATATCAAGGATTTATAAGCAAATCATGTGTCTCGTCTTCAACTTCGAACTTAACACCGTAATGTTTTATATATTTATAAAAACTTCTAACTATATGATCTCTAAACAACAATCTCTAAAATTAACAAGTAGTAAATGTTCATCTGCAAACAACAACGGAGCGTAGAAAAAAAGGCATTTACGTTGAACATAAACCTTCATTCCAATTTGGAAACCTTAAATTCTCAAAAGTTTTCTATTATTATTAATTTAACTTTTAGATCTGTTAAAAGAAACTGTGTAAATTGCCTTAATCATATAAAGTAACGTGCAGCTGTAGCTTTATGTTTCAACGCATGTTATGTTAGTAACTTAACGTTAGCAGAAATCCTTGCGATTTGTTAGCAAAGTTAACAAACAAAAAAGATTTTACTTCTTGGTTTCGTACCCACCTGCAAAGTTTAAAACGTATGTGCTTCACAAAGTTCACGTAACCAGACAGATCCTTGTTAATCTTAAGGAGCGAAAGATAACTTGAGCGCGACCCAAAAATGCTGTTTGCATGAATTCTTCTTCTCCCGCCAGCGATTCAATGGAGTGACGTCACACGCCACGTCCACGAAGGGAACCATGGGTATTGTAGTCGAATGGAAAGAACAACTAGACCGTTATAGTTGTAATGTGTTACAATCAGACTTTCTAAAAGTATGTATCGATGGTTGTATATACTGGAGACTGTCAAGCCTGGAAAGACACAGACTTCATACAGAAAGTACAGCATGACGTTTAAGTGCAATTGTGCTGCCATAATCAACACAAATCAAACACATCAAGTACAAGATTTATTTAAAACAATAATAGCAACCTTTAGCATGGTATATGTAATACAATCACTGTTTAAAGCAAACCAACATGAAGAGAAAGAGAAATTCATGGCAAAACCAAAAATTGCATTTAAAGAAAATTGTTTAACACCAGGCACATTTATTAGTTTGCATTTTAAATAATCATGGGGAAAGGCACCCTAAATTTTTTCCCTGTTATTTTAAGACCGATTAAATTGGATAATGGAAAAAATCATCAAGATATTATAAAAATCTGTGGAATGCAAAATATTAACTATAATCTCCACTGACTCCCACTGTCTTTCCATCCCAGTCAGAAATAGAAAGACACTTGACAAAGAAGTGACCCAGGTCATGTTTGGAGATGACTCTTCCCCTTAGCATGTTCTCAGTCACAGTGTAGTTTTCAGTCAGGGCCTTCTCATCTGAAAAACAAAAATCAAGTTCAATATTTGTTTAGAAAATATTTTGGCTATTATTTTAGATATTATTTTTTATATCAATTCATAAAAAAAGTTTCAATACAAAAATACACCATGTGGGATGGCTTGTATGACATTCCTAAATTAGTTCTTAAAAATGTAAAATGTGTTTCGTGTATTATAAAGCATTAGGTCACCCACCCTCTAGGGGGTGATATTGTTGATAAGGTAGCACATATAAAGAAATACTTGCATTATTCATTTCTGAAAGAAAACTCTTTACACTAGTTATATAAGGAAGACAGTCAACTATGACAATGTTAATGCTTTAGGGGTATCCCCCTAAAGGTGATCACCTCCTCAGGGAATCTATTAAGTGGTACAATTCTATTCACACAACAAAAAGCACAACATTTTGCACATTTTATAGGTTTCTTTTTGTTTTTCACAAAGGAAGATGTTGTTAATCATTATAAAATGAAACCATCCATAGAAACAGATATATTCCATACGTAGACGAAAGAAACACAACCAGATTTGAAATGAAAGCAAAGAAATAATGAACCATGCAAACTGTTTTAATGTATGAATAAATTGTTTTGGTTACAGCTGTTTAGCTATTTTAAACACATACAAAGCTACTTTCTTAGAAGCACTTTGCAATCAGAGTGTCTAGGTAGAGCAATATGACAGGAAGATATCAATATCACAAGTATTTTTTTAGCATGTACAACTGAACGATTATTACCAGCAATATGAGGAGGCATGACAGCCACATAGTCCAATCCAGATTCCTTCAAGATGGTGTACATTCGGTCATGATCTTCAGTGACCGGCAGCAGGCGAGGAGGAACTTTAGCTCGATCCCACAGAAGAAACGCTGCGAGAGCAAAAGGTAAACACACAGTGATTTTCTCATTCAGTAACAACAAACCTTTGCTAAGTAAAGCAGTTCAAGGGGAATGAAAAACACACCAGACATGCAAGCAACCACTTTGCGGATTCCCCTGGCTTTCATGACCTCCAGAATGTTTCTTGTTCCCTCGGACATCATGGTTGTTGGACCAGTGAGAAAAAATAATAAACAGTTAGTTATATGCGTATAAATAAAGAGCATTCGATTTTATGTCATCTGAACTCTAAATGAGCATTTATTTAATTTTTAATTTGGATTTAAATTCTTGTGGTCACTGCTGCAGGGGCATCAAAAACGTGAGGAGGTGGGTGTTTTAATAGCCAAACTTAGTTTGACAGCTCAACTCATGCATCGTTTCCCATGAGTTTGAGAGCACTAAATTAAAAATCTTTATTGTCGTATTGTCCATATTTATTATCGGGACACATCAAAGCACGTTAAACCCTATGGCATGTGTTAAACGTAAGAGAGTTCACTTGGAAAGCAGCTTAATTAAAGGTATTAAAAACCTTTTTGAGGGGACGCAAATTGAGAAGACTTGAAGCCCTGCTTCCAACTCTACTATAGAATACGTTTCACTTTGTGATGACTGGCGGACACACCAATAATTGGTTAAAAGTTGCAGTGATGTCACTTTTAAAGATGCTGTCATGACTGCTATTTAGAGTTAACTGTGTTGTTTTGTGTTATGTACTGGTGTTCCTTAATATTTACGTGTTTTGTACACATTGTACACAAAGCCACAAATGTCAACCGCTTAAGAAAATCCCATCCTTGTTAGGATTTTTTACAAATCACGCTCTTCGTCACTTACAGCCTCCTTTTTCCATTAGAAAAACTCTTTATTCCTGCATGCATCACTAAATTCATGTCAACGTACAGAACCCTCTATTATCAAGCTTTTTACCACAGTATTACTTGAGATCATGGGCCTCCAAAAAGCCGTTAATTTAGGAAGGAAATGTTTGTCAGTGAAAGATATTTTTCCACATAAGCTCCTTTTGTGAACTCACTGAGATCGCTTCTTGTGCCCAGAATGATGATGACGGCATCCTGTCCCTCCAGTGTGTTTTTAACATCATCTTTATTTAAAACATCTCCTACAACCACTCTAGAAGCTTTGTGATCTGCAGGCAGCCGGGAGGCATCTCTTACTAGCACCGTCACATTATAACCTGAAAAGAAAATTAAGAAGCATGAGAGACAGAACGGGTTTTATTGTGCAATATCTGTTATGAAAGCAACATTTTGGTTTCATTGCTAATAGGGATCTATAGACAGTCAAGCTAAGGGTATGTCTAGATGATTATTCTGACAACTGGGATATCTCTGCAGGGTTACACTGTTCATCTACATGTAAATGTTCGGATGACGTCTTAGCCTGCTCTTCGTCTACACCATGAAAATATTGATGCAATGAAATTCCCTTCCTGGAGATGGCATTTGCGGTACAACAGATGCTCACTGCCTCAAAAGGAGAAACGGCAAAGAAGAGCAGGAAGAATACGACAATAGCATTGACTGTATATAACATGGACAAAGCGTCAGTGACATCACCCATTACTTTCTGGCAAAGGGAAAGAGGCTCAACGTGGGCATCACCAGCAATCGCCTTCATGAAAGTGCGTCACTTCCCAGTAATCGAAAATTGGCAAAAGATCCACAAAGGCGGAATGTGGAAAGAGAAACCACACACTCGATGGTCTAAAACCACACACACAAAAAAGAAACAACCGACAGTAAAATCCAAAAACATAAAACAGATGAAGTAGCCGTTTCATCAGATGAAATTAGCATGAATGAACGACACCAGAGGACAACGCGTGACTGAAAGAACAGTCAATCATCTGCACGTCAAGAAACCTACTCACTTTAAAAGAGTCAACTCTTTTCATATCAAAAACGAATATGGCACTCTGAATCTTTGATTTTTTGTTTGTTCGCACTCGTTCAATCCGATATGGAAAATACGGCTGACAACCATTGTTTTAGATGGAGTTGCATTGTTGCACGAAACCTCACAACGGAAATTTGGGTCAATGTAAATGAGCCTGAATGGTGGAAGAAACGAGTCACTCATGTTTTTGCAAACTCAATGTTGAATACTTATTATAAAAATGGCATGTCAGCAATGTGATTAACTGCCACCTGTTGGTTTGGTAGTCTTTACAGCATTTTAATAGGAATTTGCTTGCAGGAGTAATGCAACGTGCAAATGTGGATGCAATTTTATAAAAAAAAAACCTAAGTTCATCTGCTTTCAGTATTTTTTGATTGAGCACAATTCATGACGTATTTGAATCACGGGGTCATATTAGAACTTCAACTGAGTTTCTTTAAGTCATGTCCATTATAAGTGTAGTTAGTAAGGATACTTACTTATTTTAAATATGTTGTCATCCAAACAAACCTTTTTAGTTAAGTTTAGTTAAGCATCATAATTATATCATTTTCATTTTCATCTATTTAGCACAAAAACAGGTTACAAGGATAAGTAAAGGCAAACCGCTGCAGATTGCAGATAAAAAAACACAAGAACGTTTTAGCTTATCAGCAACAAACACACTCTTGTGACTCAGCAAAGCTGCTATATGGAAGTTTAGAAGTCGCGTGATCTGCTCAAAACAGGTTTACACGGCTGTTAATAAACAAATAAAACAATTCCAATTTTGTGTTATTGCATTTAGCAAGTGCATTACACGTTTTTCAAGAATAAAAATACAGAAATATTTAATGATCTCTAATGTCTTAGTGACGTATTACGTCAGACCAGTGTTACCTCTCCACTTGCACATTGAGTTAGAAAGGGGCACATGAATAGCAAATAAAAAACACACCTCCAACACCTTGTGTTGTAATAGTTACCTGAAGCCACCGCAATAGGCAAGGTCGCTAACCCCGTCATTCCCGTGCACCCGAAAATCGCAACATTTTTAACAGCATCAGCCATTAGAGCTACAGGAAGGATGTCCTTGGTCAATAGCAATGTAAATATATGCCCCTAAACTGGAATAACATCCGACGCACAGAGGGAAATGAATCCAACGCTGTGCTATTACGCTTGAACGTTATATCAGCGCTGACGTTCGAAACGCCTCTTCTGGAAACCAAAGAAGCCTCGTAGTATTTTGATGAACTCCGCCCCTCGTTTGATCTTGGCGCACACTAGTGGGCGTGGCAGAGTGATGTAGACACGTGGTTATCATGTCATCTGACCAATCGCTGTGGGCGTAGGGCTGGTTCTAACCAATCACAGCAGAGAATAGGCGGGACATGTTTGATGGCGAATGAAATATGCCTCTACACTACAGCTATTCTGAAACTTAGAAGCGGCTAAGAAATTTACCATAGCTTTACCATAGCTATTCTGTCCAACAAAGCATGTTGATGCTACAACTAATTTGAAAAAGGCTCACACATCTCTGAAGCTGCGTTTTATTAAGAATGTCTAAAATTGACCTGACTTGACACTCCGGTCTGTCTTAGAATGGCGATTTAAACACTTATCTAACACAGATAAAAGTGTAAAATCAATTCAAGTCAATTTTTTTTCATATTGCCTAGCTTTTTTAAAATATTTATTCGTTGTGGCAATTCAGACGTTTCAAAGCAGCTTCACAGAATGATGAGCCTAATATACATTGTTCTAGTATGAACATGTTTTTCTGTGACAGAATAGCTGTGACAAAGCTATAAGTTTCATGTTTTTGTTGGTAGAGTCCATATTTAAATGGCATTTTAGCGTCTAATATGACTGTGTTTTTGACTGCCTATTATGACAGTTTGAATAATTAATCATCTTAGGTTTTTCACACTAGCAATTCCAGTTAACACGGGAAGCTATATTGGGAAGCTACATGCTCCTGCATCCAGAATAATATCCAGTGTGGCAGTCACAGGGGTAATCAAGCTAGGAAAACCTAGGGCTAGTGCTTTCGTCTCCACCTGGCCTGCTGAATTCTGAAGATCTTTGGTCACCACCTGGGAAACAATCTGGAAGGAAGGTTGGATAATGAAAAAGAGTTCGGGATTCAAACCCAGGTTGCAACCGTGCTGTACATGCCAAACTCACAAACCACTACACCACTTGAGCTCCATGAGGTGTCTTCAGTTTTTAATAAGACCCCAAAATGTCACCTATAAAACACCTTCTCAAAATTAAACATTCTCCTCCATGCTTCACTGTGAGAGCTATGAATGTAGAGATGAACCATTCACCATCACTGCGGGACAGCATGGTTGAATGGTTGAATCAAAGCGAATAAGATAGTTCTAGATAGCTGGCAATTGGTCAGGTATTGGTGAAGATGTGGCTTGTGATTGATGACTGTGAGTGATTCTGTTTCTGGACTTTGGACAGAATTTCTTACAATAGGGCTGTCGGCTGTGTTTACCATCTTGACTTTAGCACAACACAAAGGATGGTCTCACCAATTTAAGTCAAGATTCCACCATCTCAACAAGACATGAAAAGAATAAAGACATGATCAGTTCCTTGGAATTTTCTTCTGAAAAGAACAGTGGTCTGCCACAGAGACGTGCCGACCAAAGCCTAAAACCTTCGCAGTGATGGGTTTCAAATGGGGCTCTTCTGTAGCTTCCCTGCATTGATGAGTGCCATTGTTACAGTGTGCCACCAGAAGCTGAACTTGTAGAGTGCAGACAGCATATCCTACCTGATACATGTTTTTTGGGATTGTGGGGAAAACAGAGTACCTGGAAAAACCATTACCCAGCCAACTCGTGGTTGGAAGTGCAGTCTCTTTTCCAGCTGCCTTGGAGAGTACATGCTCTTCCTTCTGGATTTCTTGGTTGCTCCACTGGGAAGCTGCACGGTTCGCTTGCTCTTGCTGCTTTATGTCGGTGCTCCGCCACCTCAGAGCCAGACTGAATTCTGATGTGGTTATGAATGAACTGAGTATTGTGGCTGTTAAAACTTGCAAATGGGCCCCCCTTCTTCCCTTACACCTATAGGCAACCTTCTAAAAGAAAGGCGACAGTGCTACCCACTACGCCATCATGCCGCCCCTGAAAAATAAATTGATTTATTAAAATAAAAAAAATACTAAGGTGTGTCTTTGGACAGGCACTATGTTACAGGGAAGTTCATCTCACATAATTCTCAATTTTAGTTTAGTTTAGTTCAGTAGCCTTGTGCTATTGATAACTGCGCGCAGCATCCCCATCCCATCAACCCTCTGACAGAGAGAGAGAGAGAGAGAGAGAGAGAGAGAGAGAGAGAGAGAGAGAGAGAGAGAGAGAGAGATCCGGTTCATGGGATATCCTAGCACACCGGCAAACAATCGAGCGATCAGATCCGGGCTCAGACGCGTTTTCAATGCGACGCGTGCGTGCGACCAGCCCTGAAAAAGCCGAAGCTGCGTCCTGACCGGTGTCCTCGACAGCACCGTGGTTCGTTCATCGCCTCGCATCGGCGCCGCCGCGCACCTGACTGAAGGATGCCCGAGAACAGAGACCGATCCGGATTATTTTCTCACTAATCGCCGGAGTTGCCCTTTATCCACCGGAGAGTGTATGCAGGTAAGACTAGCGCATCCTCCGCCGCCTGTCTCTCTCTTTCGGTGAGGTTGTGTGGGTTATCAGTGATTCACACATTGATGCAATGATTCCTGCAAGGCGCACAGTGGACGCGTGCAGGCAGCGACCGGCCTGTGCTGTGCCCTGCCATACTGCAGTCATTTCTGGGCCGTGTCTCGAGCATTGAGCGTGTGCGTGGATGTTTGCAATGATTGTGCATGGGTGCATGTCATCCGGAAGCGTAATGCGCTGGAAAGCGAGGCCTGGATCCTCAAGCTGCTGTATCCAGCTCTGAACATTGGAGCACATCGAGGAAAGTTGATGAGAGCTGCACACAGCTTGATGGAAGCGCAGGCCGTTAGAATGTGCCGAGAAGCTTGGTGATGTGACTGAACAGGTTTCATAAGGTGCATTTCAGCAATTATGTCTTAGAAAAAAAATTAAAAAAAGAAACCAATTCCATGATCCCCAGAGTCTTGTTTACCAGAAAAAGTTGCATGACATTCTAACAGGAACATAAAACTACAGAACACAAAGTTGTAAATAGATTATAGGATGTCATTTGATAAAATAAGTTAAACTGGAACCCCCCCCCCCCCTCCCCCCCCCACACACACACACGCACACACACCCACGCACGCACATACACACGCACAGGCACACATGCATACATGCAAATGCATGCAAACACAGAGATAAAGAAGATTTGTGTCAAACATGACAAACTATATCATTTCCAGAAATCTATAGTGATTTGTTCATTAATAACCTTTATATTTTAAAAGTGAATTTTATCCAGCTTTAGCCAGTATTTGAAGTGGATCAGAAATACAAAGACGTTATCCATGAATTATGATTTTAAAACTTGGTTGAACCACATCAACAACTGTTGAAGACAGTAAAGTTGCAATACTATAAATGGTAATTTAAAAAATGTAATTCAAACTATGAACTTAAAAACATAATTACTTTTTATGGAACATTATTAGATATTAAAATATGGTAAAAATATATAAACTAAACTTATCCAGATATGTTGAGTCTGATAATACAATAAACTGAAGTGTGCTTCTTGGATAAACTAGATATTAATATTGCATTTTAAATAACTTTGCAGCATGACGGAATCTCAATGAGAGAGTGACTCTAAATCCAAAAAAGCCACACATCGAGCGGTTAGTCTTTTGCATTAGCCATGCAAATGTAGGGGATCTGAGTGTTTTAATACCCACACTTTTCATTGAGAGTTCAACTCCACGCCTTTTCTACCAGTTACTAAAGTCAAAACTATTAGAACATGTCCATTTCGAGTTCAAGAGACCTTAGAGTTACAGCACAGTATTGGATTGCAGTGTTATGCTGGCTCAGATGATGATATTCGATTTTTAACAACGTAAGATTAAGTTTGCAAAAGCTTAAAACATTCAGTCTGCGCACCCATAAACTAAACTTGATTGTGATGTCCCTGTAACATTGCACATCTATGATTTTGTCTGAATAAAAGAAATGAAAAGTCTGTATGAAGTGGCATACAGTTTAAAAGCTTTGTTGAATTTACTAGAGGGCTTCATTCATTCTTTGTTGCTTTGAGGTATATATTTAACTTTCGTAATATCCAGAAAATAAAGAGTATAGAACATATTCAATGCTATACTTGAAACGTAAAGGGTAGAATGCAGAATTACTCGCATTGTGCAAGTTGTGCAAGTAGTCCATAAACTTCAAATTGTGATGATCAGCAGAACCAAGACGGGTCATGATTGGTGGAGATCCGAATTACAGCTAATCGTACAATTCTGCAACACCAGCTACCAAGACAGTTCTTTCAGGAAATGCAAATTTTGTCTACTTTATCCTTGATTGTTGATAAAAAGAGAGATGAGAGAATCTTGTATAATTCCATGGTTTATATATTTTTGTAATAATTTGCATTTATTCTTTTCTATATTTAATCTTACACCTTATGGCATTCAGTGTAAGCAGCAAAGTAAGGATTTTATAGCACAGGGAAACCAGTTTTGACAATAAAAGCTTTGAATTTACGAATAAGCCTCATCATTAGATCATTTTCTCTGCGACTTACACCAGGAATATTCCAAAGTGTTTGTAGATCAGAGAACGATTCATGCTAAAGATTCAGTCGACCCACCAACTGAAACCAATTGTTTCATAATATTGTTTGCACAATGAAAAAACTCTGAGATCCTTATTAATCATAATTTAACAAAGAATGAAAAAGTATGTATATGTGGTTTGCATTTAACATTAAAACTCTCTTTTCTTTGCGACAGCATACAGGTTTTTATAATGTATATATATATTCTCATCTTTGGAAACAAGTACATTCTCCCCAAGGTTGATGTATTTCTTTAACACATTTATTCCAAAGATGTTCTTGAGTATACTTTTTTTTTTTTTAAATATGGAAGATTTAATGTATTTTACAGGAACTCAGAGCTTGGATATGCTTGGAAGGGTTCAATTTTGTTCATACAGTATCTGGCTCTAGCTCAGATTTTTGATGACTGCAGAAATATGTTAATTAAGAACATATTCCCACAACTTGTGATTCAGAGCAACATGAAAAGCTCATGCTGTACACAGTCACTGGATCTAAATATTGGTGATTCAATCACATCTGAAAACGGTTTCCTTGTAATGCATACAATTAAATTCCCAGAAGTTCTTGACGTTTGTGTCTTTTAAGAAAAGTTTAGATGGATTGTTGTTTCAATTTTACATTTTGCAATAGGCATAAAATATTCCAATGTGCATTTTAAGAAAATCATCAATATAAAATTTCATATTTTCATGATATCTATAATAAAAACAAATGCAGCACAGATCCAAAATTAAGTGTAAACGCTGCAGTATTGATGCATTTTGTGATAGATATCAAACAATTATGTGAACTGTTCTTAAAACGGGAGAATTAGATTTTTTTTATTTGAATTTTAATCAAATTGCTATAAAATGAATTACATTTAAATGTGTGGTGCTTTTAACAGTGCAGTTGTAACAAAGCAACAAAGATTCCAACAATTACTGATAATAAATTTACCGGTAAGTTACTACAAGTAAAGGCATAACTGGTTAGAGTAGAGTTCAGTCAAAAATATTAGGATTATATCTCTAGAGTTTGGAAATGACAGCAAAAATTGAGGTAGCAGCAGCGACTGTCATAATTAGGCAGAATCCTCTAATTAAATATACATTTTTATTCTTCTGTCACCTACCTGTACTTACAGCTGTCTGTAAGATTGTATTGCTATTGATCAGAAATCTATATAGTTCTTGTAAAGCCAAGCAGAGGAAGGTTGTTTCTATGTTAGATGAATTTCTCTCCTTTGTGGCTAAACAAGTTATCGATGAAATATTAAGTCAAATATTTCTTCATGGAATGTGATTTCATCTTGATGCCATTTGCATCTAATTAAAACAAATACATCTGAACTGCGTAAAGCATATTATACACAAGAGAATAAACTGGATTTATAATCAGACCAATTGCATTTTGTTCACAAAACATCACTTTGTACTCACTGATTTCTCAGTATTTTGCATTTTGAATTTCTATTGGTCCAATTCTCATTTTTACTAGCCTCACCACTGTTTCTATCCATCTATAGCAGATATTGTGTGTGTGTGTGTGTGTGTGTGTGTGTGTGTGCGTGGGTGTGTGTGTGTGTGTGTGTGTGTGTGTTTGGTCGGATGGCATTGAGCACATCAATCCCTGCAGATTTTTAGTGGAATGCATTCTTCCCAATGTCTATATTTACTAAGTATAAACAAGAACAGAAGGCAGGTGGCTGTCATTGTGAAGAAAAAGAGATGGAGAGAATCTGTTTCCTTGCCCAGGGACTGACAGACCTCAAACTAATGCAGTATGGCATGGTTTCCCTCAGGTCCTCCTCATTTCCATGAGGACTCGATCACTGTTTTATTTGCCAATGAGCAAGTTGAGCTTAAAAGAAGCACTGACGGCTGATATGACCTGTTTGAGAATAAATGAAGGATGTGCTTTTAAAGGGTGAAGGATGTTTGAACCCAGGCAGATTGTTCTGTCTGATAAGTCTCTCGCTTTTGAGTTTAATATAAAAAATAAAATGTTTTACTGGCTGTAAAAAGTCTATTTTGTACTTAGGCCACAAGTTGTGGTGGAACCACAGAACATATGGTTTCCTACCTCTCCTTTATATCATTATATTCTGTTTTGAATATCCAATGGCTCCTTTGTTGCCCCCTGGAGCCTGGTGCAGTGTAGGTCCACTTCTACCCCTAAGAGGGTGGCCAGTTTGGTTGTATGAACATTTGGTTGTATGTAGAAGTACCACAATGAATTTACGTTCTGGTACACTGCACATGGCTTTAGAGACATTTTGCAATACCCACTTTTCAAAACTAAATTTTCACCAGTTCTGATGTGTTTGTGAAATTCGATGACTTTTCGAGCACGATTAGGACCTCAAAAATCGAAGCCAAAGAACAATAATACTCTGAGCAATTGCAATAGGGTTTTACACACTTTTACTGCTTGAGCCCTAAAATAGAATTACATTTCGTTTAACAATCGGAATGTCACAGTTCTGAAGAAGGCAGAGAAAACTGAGTAAATTCTATTCTATTAATTCCGATGTTAAGCTTTACACATACACAATATGTCAGCGTATCAACAGTCTCAGAACCCAAAAATCCTTGAGGGAAGTAGCGTCTAGAGAATGACAGGAATGTCGTCTCAGGATCGGACTGTACCAGGGGTATTCTGGTAAGTAGGGAAAAATGGAAATTGGCTAGGGAGGCTCTAGAGGTAACAGCAAAGAGCTTCGAGTAGAGACACTGGCAGGAGCAGTAGTAGGAGAACCAAGAAGGATCTAATCAGGGTGAGTCAGACTCAGAAGGTGTGAAATGTAGGTCTGACAACATTGGTGGAGCTGAAAGGAGTCTTTTAAGGGCTGGTTCAACATAGGGGTGCTCTGTGATTGGGTTCTTTGGCGATTAGTTCAATGAAGGGAGAATGGTGGACTCACAGAGTTTTTAAAATCACCCATGAATATAAATAGAAATAAATAACGTGGATTAGGTGATAAGTGCAGCACTCTTAGCACTTGTAAGCCCATTGCTGCACAGACTGAGCCACAGAAAAGCATTTTGAAGAAATCCAGTGCACTGGTTCTAAGGACAGTTCTGGTTGTGTCAGATTTCGAACTCTCGTTCAAGGACTAGAGTTTAATTGTGAAAGTGTGAAGGCCTGAGGTTTGGTTCTCCTCCCCCAGCTCTATGTGTGTTTGTCAGATTGAAGCACATGTCAGTTTGATCCTTTAGACTGAGGCATGTCATGTCTGTGAACACCAGGTGCTGAGGATGAATAAGAGCCTGAAAAGCTCTCTGCTGGGATTCAAGAGCCTTACTGTAAAGGCACAAGTGCTTAAAATTCAGAATTTAGTAACATTTATGCATCTTCAACATACTCTTTATGTTATTGTTCATCCTATTGATTAAAGTGTTCGAGAAAAATGACATATTGGATTAGATTTTAAAGGAAAATACTGCATTGATGTCATTAACTAATTAGTGAAATACTAAACTGCCCAATTTCATGTGACTTTAGGAGTAGCTCAAGATCTGACATACATCACCATGTACAATGCAAATCGTTGGAGGCAGTGTGGTAGGAAGCACACCATCACTCAACTCAACTCTAGAAATACTCTGGGATGATGAATAATTCTTCTTCATCTGACAATCTAATGGTTTGGGAGTTACAAGTAAAACAGTACCTATATCTGTATACATTGTGCCCAAAGTGGTGAAGGGGATTATGGTTTTGTTTGGTTTTCAGGAGCTGGGTTTATCATATTAGTTCCAGCTAAATAAACTTTGAAAGTTTCAGTGCCCCAAGAGATTTAGACAAGTCTATACCTCCAACTTTAAATGGACCCTTGCTTCAAGGATCAAAAGACATGGGTGAGGGTAATTGGTGCGGAAGAACCTGGCCGCCTTGCAGAGTTCTGACCTCAACTTGACAAAACACCTTTAGATAGAAATATAGCGAATCTCACAAAAGCCCTTTGAGAAGAGTGGTCAAAAAAAGGGGAAAATATATATATACAAGGCTGCTCTTTGTCACGGGTCCTGTTCATAATTTTCATGGACAGGATTTCCAGGTATACTAGGGGGGCATCAGGAGTCTGGTTTGGGGACCACGTAATTTTATCTCTGATTTTTGCAGATGAAGTGGTCATGCTGACTTCATCAGACCAACTTATTCCCTTTCCGGGTAAAGTGGGTCTGCCGGTGCCCATATCCAGCACAAATTGGGCAAGAGTCAGGGGTACACTCTGGACAGGTCGCCAGTCCATAGCAGGGCAACATTCACACTGGGGGAATTTAGATTATTCAATTAATCTAACTGCATGTTTTTGGGATTGTGGGGGAAACCAGTGTACCTGGAAGAAATCCACGCAAGCATGGGGAGAACATGCAAACTCCTTACAGGAAGGTCACTAGCGAGCCTCGAACTGGCAACCTTCTAATAGTGCTAGCCACTGCGCCACCGTGCCGCCCGACAATTATTAAATTATATTATTTGTTTCTGGACTCGACTTTGACCGCGGCTCAGATGCCACAAAGGAGAACTCTGACCCAACACAATGGCTCACATAATTAAAGTGTGGTTAATTTAACTTCAGTATATGTTTTCAAAAGAAAATACACAAAATATATTGCAGCAAATCCCTCACTACTTTTTGCATAGAGTTTGGAATACCATTTAGGTTACCCCAAAATGCTGTAGATGTGCCTGAGCCCGTGTTTGTGTTATCATGGGGGATGGGTGGGTGTGATTTTAGGTTTATGTTCCGGGGGAGGGGTGTCCTCTGTATCTGTGTACGACATTTTCCGTGGAAAATAATGACTGACATCTCAATGAATGACTATGTGAGGGATGCAGACCATACACTTAAACCCCTCGGTATCAATTGTGTTTTAACGGTGAACAGTGTGGGTTTAGACAGAAACCCTCATGAAGCAGCACATATGACACACTGATGATCTGCTTGTTCTTGCTCAATATGGAGAGGCTTCTAGAAAGGGGGATGGGGTGAAGGATTATCCTCCCTAAATCTATTAGAAATTCATTCTTAGGAAATTCACTTAAGATGCTGTAAAAACACTAATGCCTCTGGCTTGCCACAGATGTGTTGGGTTTTGGGTTATTCGCTGCCACTAAATACAGTATTATAGTGCTCTGATAGAAATACAGTAGAACTGTAATATTCTAATGTTGTAGCTCCCGTATGATTCTTATGCCTTTGGTTATTCTATGCATCAGCCTGCATTGAAATCTGTGTGTGTCTTTGTTTTTTGCTTGAGCACATTGCTTTGTTTAAACTCCGCAGTGCCCCTATAATCTTGCCTATTGGTACACTGTTACCTTCCCTTATTTAGGTCTCATCAGTGGATTTCTGTCCCATTCCCTCTGGCCCTTTTGCCTGCTGTTGCTGTCCGGTTTTGTGTGATTGCTTTGTGTCGAGTCTTGTTTTCCCGCTGGAAATTTTGTGTTCTCAGAGCATATTCACAAGTACAAAGGACATCTGCTAATTTTTTTGAGATGGGCAAAATGTGCATTTTAATCTAGGATTGTAATTTTATGACTAGATTTATGGTTCATTCAGAGCATTCTATGCATTTTTAAGAAACTAAGAAAGTCAGTATGTTATTACATGATATTGAATGGGAATGGATGTCTAAAAAAATACTCTTTTGGGTGATTGTGAGCGGACCCAGTACAAAAAGCAGGAAATCATGTCTGACTATATTAAGTTTAAAGATGATTAGTATGTTTGTTTTTTATATTATCAGGGGCCAAACCGCAAAGCTAGTCCAAAGTTGTTCTTTATGCTAAACAACATTCTTGATACTTGATAAAATTACTTACTTCATGGCTTAGGCCAATTCCAATTAGGCCGTTATATAATGTCATTGTCTCTTATGCTAATTAGCCACTAATTAACCTACTTTTGCAAACTCCTCCTAGAATTGATTATCACATTTTCACCAAATTTGTTCCAAATCAACCTCTGACTCAAAGTTATAGAATGTAAGTTTAATTGACAAAGCATTTGCATGAACAATTATCATGTAATGGTTGCAAGGCTATATCTCAGTAATGCTTTAGTATATCTACACCTAATTCGGTGGATGTTATAATAACTATTATCTGAGGTTGTGTGGAAAGTTTCATCACAGTGCAATTAAGGGGTCAGGAGATACATATTTTTGTCTAGTTCTTTGTAAAATCATCAAATTGGTCTCATTATGTTCATTCTCGTTATGTTCACATTATGGTGAATCGGACCAGGTCCATTTTTAGTGTTAGCCATTTTGAATGTCGGCCATCTTGGATTTTTTTAGCAAATACACCAACATATCTTTACAAAAGTTGTCTTGCATGTTTGCTAATATCTCCTGAAGGTACCCAATGGTTTCGTTGCAAGTCTAATGTGAAATCTCTATAACCAATGACATATTGGCCCCAAACATCTGTGTGAGTCATCAGTGCTTAAAGCTCACCACACAATAAAGCTGCCAACAGCGCCACCTTAAGGTCGAAGTTTATAACACTCTTAGGCTATTGGCTAAAGTTCTTGAATTTGTACGTTTTTAGATCTTTTGCCAAGTTTACTACCTATTTTAGCTTCTTGAAATATGGCCCTCTTCACCAGACCTAAAAGACCAACTCTGGTGGCTATATATGATAACATAACATTTCTGCAATCATGTTATAATTTTGTATTGCCAAGATGCTCCAAAATTTGTTCCGTGCCTAGATTGTAATTCTATAAAAGATAACTATTGCTTAATATTTGTTCTTAAGAATTTAGAAAGATATTTAGACAGTTGTATTTATGTGTTTTACATGTTTTGCGGTAAGGGCTGCTTGAGGAAGCAGACGCAATGGCCAATGCCTCTACAGACCTGGACAATGCAGAGGCTCAGAGACAGCTCAACAACAACAACAGACCAGCAAGCACAGGATTCTGGGAAACTCAGTCCACCAGTACCAAACTCTTTGAGTGCTCTCGCATTAAAGCTCTTGCCGGTGGGTGGAAGATGTGCTTGGAACAAAGAATGCCTGTTTTTCAAAATAACATAAATCTGAATATTTTAAGCATGAAATCAACCTTTTTTATAATGTGAAACACAAATTGGAGCACTGATATTTTCAATGTAGTTTTGTTTTCAGAGGATAAACATTCTATTATCTATTATCTAGTCTCTCGTGCTTTTATCTGACATATAATCACATTGCGGGAGGGTCACAAATCTATCCATCAGATCATCTTTTTCTCTTTGTGTTGTTTCATTAATCTGATAGATGAGAGGGACGCCGTGCAGAAGAAAACCTTCACCAAGTGGGTGAACTCTCACTTGTCGCGTGTGTCCTGCCGAATCTCTGACCTGTACAATGATCTGAGGGATGGCTACATGCTGATCCGGCTGCTGGAGGTGCTGTCCGGAGAGCTGCTGGTGAGATACCCAATATACACATTGATTCTGTGATTTGCTCAAATGAATCGAGTCATTTTGAAAGAATTGAATTGAATCCGTTCAATTTGTTTTTTTTCTATGAATAAGCCATTTCTCTCTAATTGAGTTTTTTGCTAACTTAACTGCTCTGCTTAGCACTGGAATTTATTATTTACTTTTCATTGACTGACTGTTTGTCATTTCGTGCTGTGTTGATAGTGGATTAGTGCTTCCAGTTAAAGTGTTAAATATGTTCTTGTTTTAAGCCTCGACCCACTAGGGGCAGGATGAGGATTCACTGCCTGGAGAATGTGGACAAAGCTCTTCAGTTCCTCAAGGAGCAAAGGGTTCATCTGGAAAATGTTGGTTCTCATGACATAGTGGATGGAAATCACAGACTCACCCTTGGTCTCATCTGGACCATCATTCTTCGCTTCCAGGTAATGCATGCTCAGCTTTCTTCAGAATCCATTAAGCATTTATTGCAATCATTTATAAAGCTCATGTGAACTTATAAGGCCAGCTGAATGACCAGAAATATGTTCAATATGTTTCTGGATGCTGGATTTCTGTGATGTGAAAAGAACTGGGCTTGTTTCAATCTGTGGGGGTCTTTGATCTCCTCTCTACCCTTTACGGCCCCATTGAGTATGTTTGATCCCTCTCTCTGTTTATCCAGAAGTCACACAGATATGGTAGACAAGGGGCATCGGTCAAAGGACAGAATTTCATCAAATTTCACTAAACTAACTTTGAAAGTTAAATATTTAATAGTATTTAATAACATTTAAAGTTACCGTAGTTAAGCTAGAGAATTTCAGACCCTATATAAACTACCCTCTGAGATAGAGGCACTTGATTACTGCCTTGCTTTTTTGATTAAAAAGGTAAATTGACAAGAAATATGTAACAAAGGTTAGACTTAAACATGAACATAAAGGTTCAATCGAGTTATAGACATTATCCTCAACAATAGATCATGAGCTGACACAGATGGCTACTTAAAGAAGCGATGACATGGCAGGCTAACATTAAGATGCACCAGGAACACTAATGACAGACAGGATGTTGGGTGAGCGTGATTGTGGGAGATTTTCTTATTTAGTTTAATTTAAACTAATAAAGCGTTACAATTAGGCAAAAAAAAAACAACTAAACTAAATATAATTATTTACATTTTCTCTCAGAAGAGGTTATAGCGGCCTTAGAAATGGAAAGTGGCTATTTGTTTTCAATCATTGACTGTAATTTTGAATAAGAGATTTGTTTTCTTATATTGTCAGCTAAGCAGAAAATTATGATTATTTTTATTTTAAACATGTCAACGTTATACATTGTAAAAAAAACTTAACTGTACATTTTACGGTAAAAACCCAGCAGCTGTGGTTGTCAGAACTTTACCGTTAAATTTACGGTAGCACTAGTATTACAGGACTAGACTGTAAAAATTACACATTTTTTACGCTTATAACTGTCTAATTAAATATTTTTTCAGCTATAAAACAGTTTATGCCTGTATGTGATATATAACTTTCATGACCATTTTTCATATTCTTATCATGTTTTTATGATTTATAGTGTAATGCTCCAAAATACATCTAAAATCTAAAATAGAAATGTCTTTTCTGTTAGCTATTACGCAGTAATTTGTTAATTTTACAACAATAAACTGTATTTCATTACATTTTGTCAGCTAAATTTAAGGTCGTGCTTAACTTTTTTTCACAGTAAATTCTACAGTTTTCATGTTTTGTGAAAGACGATTTTGCTGTTAAATTTATGGATTATTTTAACAGTGTTAACAGTATCTTTGAGGCCCATTTGAAAAAAATGAATGTCTCTATTTATTTGATCAAATGTTGTTAAAGTTGGAGAGATTTGGGCTGTGGACATACTTGAATCAGAATTTTATGGCACCCAAAGTGAATAGAATGCTGACTGATCACATAGAATCTGCATCTGGAGACTTTTTTGGACTCAGAGTTACCCAGAATGCATCTGTGAGCTGATGCTGTGGTGTTTCTGGAGGAGAGAGTGTCACTTGATCCAGTGACCGTCCCATAAAAGATCACGGGACCTGCCTGTCAGCTCTGTCCTTCCATCATTCTTCCTCTTCCGCTTCCTCTTCCTCCCATTCATTCCCGCCTCCTTCTTTATTTCTCGTTCTTTCCTGCACCTCCATTTCTGTTGGGGCATCTCTCACTCCCATCTTAATCTGCTTTTCAACCATCTCTCTCTCTTTGTCTCTCTCTCTTTGGGAGTTTACCGGCTCTGCTCCGTCAGCAGGTAAGAGAAACACTGCAGAGGCCGATCACACAGAGGAGAGCAAGAGGAGAAAGTAAAGGGGATGATGGGAAGGAAACATCAAATGAGAAATTTAGGGATATGTAATTTGTAACTAAGAATGAACAGAGTTGTTGTAATTTCTGTTTAACTATGTGTTTTTATTCTTTTAAGTGAAGTACAATACGGAAAATATTACAATAAGTTTTGTTTTAATAGAAAATTATCCATTCAGAATTTACCGATGCATTATTACAACCCTAAGTGTTAAGCTTGCTAGCTATTGATCTTTTAATTGGTATTACTTCTTGTATTTAAATTAATTACAAATGTATTGTATATTTATTGTTAATGCATACGTTGGGCATTTACAGTAAAAATCAACTGGAACTATACATTATAATATTGTGAGGTTGTAGAAAATGATGATGTATTGACAGCATGATGTGAGAAACCCAATATGACGGAAATGCTCAGGACACTCGGGAGACACCGTAATGGTTTGTAATGTGCTTAGACAGAAGTGCTGGGGTGGCTTGTGTGAGTACAGTACATGTCATTATGTAATGCAGCAAAATGTGAATACCTTGTCTGATGCACTTTTCACAACTCGTCCCATAAAGATCATATTTGGAAGTGAGTGTAGTAAATCATTCAATGAGCATGGACACATCTGGATTAAATTGTTGTTTGGTTAAATTGTTGTTTGAATATTTGTTGTAGGCTGCTCATAAATAAAGAAAACTGAAGACTAATTAATCCTTCAGAAATTAACCACTATTTTGATGCAAATATTACTACTTTGCTCTGTTTCATCTCAAATACTATCCTTTATTCTCACTTGCCGAAATCCATACAGTTTTGTAACAGAAACATTTTTTTTAAATCTAATGTCGGGTTCTTTTCTGAGACAGAACAGGAAGTTACATCACAAACAGGAAGCTGGATTACAACCAGGAATGTACAAGCTCTTCATATGAACTTGACTTTTTGAAGTGTCTCTCCCCACAGCTCCTTTCTGTCGCCTTCTTTCCTCTATGTAGTATTGTGTTTAGCTGCCCCAGTGTTTAAGCTAAATAAAGTCGCATTTTTTTGTTACATTTTCTTAAACATGGCTTCCAGAGTCTTCTGTAGAGGGTATTTATAATATTCACCAATATTCACTAACAGTAAATACATCTATGCCTTTTCACACACAAAGTGCCATGCACAAATCTACTGTGTAAAGTTAATTATATTAGGCTAATAATGTCATTACCGCCATTTATGTGATTCAGAAGGGGCCTACTATACTTATTAGTGGTCCTAAATATGCAGTAGGTTCTTTTAGTTCATTTTAATAACACAAACTACCACTGTTCCATTCCCTTTCCTGAAAGATTGATTTCATGGTCAAGAGCAACCTGGTTATTTATTAGTGCATTTTTGTTAGACATGTTTCTATGATATTGTGGTAAAGTAGCATGAATGATGGCTTTTGAACTTCGTTTGTCTGTAGTAGTTATTGGTGAACTGCCTTTCCACAGAGAAACAGATCAACAAAAAGTGTTATTTATTTAATGCTTTACCTCTTTCTTAACAGATCCAAGTAATTAAGATTGAAACAGAGGACAACAGAGAGACACGGTCGGCGAAAGATGCTCTACTCTTGTGGTGTCAGATGAAAACAGCAGGGTAAATTTCCCAAGCACAATTCTTCAGAAATATTGAAAAAGAGAAAAAAAAATAAATATGTGCCCGAACTTGTTACAGGTTTGTTTAAGAGTTAACACTGTGCACATAAATATAAAACAATTTTCATGTCATTTGAAAACAGTAATAATAGTATTTAGTTTCAAAATCTCTTTAATATTTTGAGGCAAGGTGTATGGACGCAGCAATATTGACAATTTATGTTATTGTAAACAGATTGACAATGACATTTTACTAGTGATGCATTAGATCTTTGTATCTTTAGTCAAACACGCAAACATTATCTAGCATTAACTTAAATATTAATACTAAGCAACATGATTTTAAAAGTATAGTACAATGGTGCAAATTGTTACTAAAATATCATTTGGAGTGATAACATATTTGTAGAGTTTACATGTTTGCTGTTTATCTTTTAAATAAAGGTCTTTGGGTTTGTTTAACGTGTTTCCGGTGCATGTTTCCAGGTATCCCGAGGTTAACATTCACAACTTCACCAATTGCTGGAGGGACGGTCTAGCTTTCAATGCACTCATTCACAGACACAGGTTAATAATTGTTTCCTTTTATACCAATTCAACACATCATCTTCGATTTTCTTTTTTGTTTTCGGTTGAAATCTGTCTGTAAATATTCACCAATAATCAAGTTCTGCTCATTCATAGGCCGGATTTAATTGAATTCCACAAGCTGACCAGATCGAATGCCACACACAACCTACAGCAAGCCTTTAACACAGCTGAACAGAGCCTTGGCCTCACCAAACTACTTGACCCTGAGGGTAACCAACTTACTTTGTATTGCTTTAAACACAGGCTCTAAATTCACTTTTTTTTATAAATAATTCTAACTATATGGGTGCTTTTTTTGATTGTTTTTGGTTAAGCACAAATTCTAATTTAAAGGAATTATACATTTTTTTTTGTAGATGTGAACACAGAAAATCCAGATGAGAAGTCCATCATCACCTATGTAGTGTCCTACTATCATTACTTCTCAAAAATGAAGGCACTTATTGTAGAAGGAAAGAGAGTCGGAAAGGTATGTTTCTCATTAAAGCTGCTTATATAAATTAATACAAAATTTACTCAGTGCAATGTCAAATTAATATTTTTGCTTCATAAGTATTCGGGTGTAACAACATATCGTAGCACAATGCATTGCTATACAAAGTGTCATGATATGAAATGTAAAGTAACTGGGCTATATATTGTTTTGGAGCTAAACCATCTGAAAAACTAACAAAAGAAACTGCAGTTAACTTTTTGTGAAAAACAAGATGAACTTTATAAAAGTATGTATAAAAAGAGTGCTCAAGATCATCTTTAATATTTCATGCTCTGAGTGCAAATTTATTGCTGCCCCCTAGAGGCTGGATGATTTTACTAATTCATATCACTGCTATAGACTGGCGACCTGTCCCGGGTGTACATCCGCCTCTCGCCTCTCCCAAAAAGGGAATAAGTGGGTTGGAAAATGAATAAATTAATGAAAGAATAATTCATATCAAACTAAACCCAAGTGCTCTTAAATAAAAAAAGTAAATGTTGAAATAATTCAATAGTGTATCATTACAATCGTAATAATTAGCATTTTTGTATATTTTCTTTAAAGTAATGTACAACTCCAGGTTCAACTTTTTGTTTGCAGACATCTTTTGTTTTTAGTTTCCACTGTTATTTTGATTTTGAAACCAAAACCAAAGTATGCTTAAAACATGCTAAAGTGATTTTATTAATCAACCTTTAAGAACACCTGAATATTCAAATTTAGATGTTTTCCTTGAAAATAGTTTTTGAACAATTGACCAATAGAGCGGGAGGAGCGGCAGTTGCCATGGTTACACATGAGACAAAGCGAGTCCTACTGATAGAAACTAAAACTAACCTAATTATTTTGGGTTTCGTTATTCAATTCTGTTAGTAATTGTTTGTTTTCTATATGTAGTATTTAGTAAATATTTAACCCCAAATTCAAGCACGACTCCTGGTGTAAACTAAGAATACAAACAAAATGGCAGCTGTGCCTCATTTCACGACAGCTCCTCCCGATCTATTGCTAAGCTCCACCCCAACAAGTACCTCAGTCACTTCATTGTTTCTACGGAAAAAAATTTTGAGCACAAATTTGAACTATTTAATGCAGAGCAATACACATGGGGTGAAATATGGATTAAGATATGTATTAGGAAACATGTTCACTTTTGCTGTGTTAATAGTTTAAGAAAGTAAATCTATGAAAAGACAGCTGTGTTAATTGCTCTGTTTGCTGCGTCACTGTTAAACAACCTAAAAAAAAACACAGAAGACAACATTTTTAATAGTACAGTTTTCACATTTCCCAATTAGATTACATTTTTGGTGGGTCTATCCCTCAACGTTGTCTAGGTTCTGGACAGTGCTATCGAGGCGGACAAGATCGTTCACCGCTATGAAGCTTTAGCGTCTGACCTGCTTGAGTGGATTGAGAAAACCATTAGCATCATCAGCAACCAGAAGTTTGCTAACTCGCTATCGGGTGTTCAGCAGCAACTTCAAGCCTTTACAACCTACTGCACCATCGAGAAGCCTATCAAGTAAGGGACAAGACAACTACACAAATCAATGTTGTTTCCTCAAAAGTATTCACTACAATGAGTTATTTCTGGCTGATTCTCTACATTGTGACGATTTATTGCATTTTCTCAAATACATTGATATTTATATATATATTTTGCATCCTCGCAATCTAATTGTTCCTTACTGATTTAACCCCAGCTGAAAAAAATGTCACTTCTATGTTAATGACATGCATTTTCTGTTTTGCTAACACACCGGAGGAGCTAGGATGTGACAGTTTCTGTACGATTGTTCCGATATATTGTTATTTTTAAAGATTCCAGGAGAAAGGGAACCTTGAGGTGCTACTTTTCACCATCCAAAGTAAACTCAGAGCAAACAATCAAAAGCCATATGTGCCTCATGACGGGAAACTCATCTCCGACATCAACAAGGTGAGAAAGTATGGTAATATAGAAATATACAGTGTGAGGCTAGTGTGTTTGTGGCACTGTGACAAATTAATACTTTTACATACTTTGAGCTGATAGAGGTAATTGTTGACTAGATGGTTAAAGTTTGTACACTACACTACATAAACAGTCCCCATGTCTCTATGATTTTCCAAAGCTGAGGTAAAGAGCACAATTGGTTGCCATGGTAAACAGCCTGGAGCGTCAGTTACAGAATACAATGTGCATTACGTCCCCATGCGGGATGTAAATCACACCCATGTCTTTATGATTTCCAATATCCGAGCTATAGTTTTGCCAAATTGGTTGGTAGGACAAACCGTCTGGTTGTTATAAAGGAGTCAGTGACATCATTTTATGTTACATTTGTCCGTGATATTCAGAAAATGTGGTTGCAATAAAAATTAGTTTCAGATTATTTGTTATATAAACCCCCATTTAAACCCCCATTTCGTTTTGATGGGACATTGAGGACATTTTCGTTGTCCTATGATCATTATAAATCAATGGTAAATCTCTAACCCCTTCTTGAGCCTAGGGTTCAAATATATTTGCACAGCAGTTGGTATGTTCTTGCACTGGTAACCTCCACAAGCGTGTTGATATTGAAGTTTCTATGAGGTTCTCAGTTTGAGTTATAGTTTTACAAAGTCTGACTCCATGTTAAGTCAATAAAACATTTTCCAACGCTCACAGCAATTTCCCAGAATGCTGTTAATGGTACCAGTGTGAAAAGATATAGCAACCCCAATCAGACCAGTTTGGATATCTTGGCAAAGTTTGATGGCTAAAGCTAGAATTATTGAGGAGGAAAGGTGTTTAGAATTTTGAATAACCCAAAGATGAATAACAATATGTTGGTGTTTTCACATAATTAAGTTGAGTTAAAATACCAAATAAATAATCAGTGCTTGAACAGAAAATGAATTCATTTGTACTGTGTTAAAAAAGGACTTTTAAACAAAGATTTAAGTTGTCTATGCTTTATATGTTTTCGTCCATTGAAAGGCATGGGAGAGACTGGAGAAGGCGGAGCATGAGAGGGGTGTGGCTTTGAGAAAAGAGCTGATTCGTCAGGAGAAGCTTGAACTTCTTGCTCAACGATTCGATCATAAAACGACTATGAGACAAGCTTGGCTCAATGAAAACCAGCGTCTCGTTTCACAGGTCAGTGGTACTGAAGACAGGTATTACTTCACATCAAACTGCATCCAAAATACTTGACCAAGGAAATAAATCTGTTTTTAGAAAATAATAAAACAGCATTCACTTTTGCATTTTTTTTTTCATGCCAGGACAACTTTGGCTATGACCTGCCAGCAGTGGAAGCTGCAATGAAGAAGCACGAGGCCATCGAAGCAGACATCTTGTCTTATGAGGAGCGCATCAGTGTGGTGCTGGAGCTAGCCACAGAGATGGAGACTGAAGGTTACTATGACATCCGCCGTATCTCTGCTCGCAAGGAAAACATCCTCGGACAGTGGACGCTCCTGAAAAAACTGGTGGTAGGACGAAAGGCCCGTCTGGAGAAGAACCTGGCTCTGCAGAAAACCTTCCAAGAAATGGTTTACATGATCGACTGGATGGAGGAGATGCAGGTGGGTGAAGATATCCATGCATTTTTAACAATGATGATGTTTGCATGGTAAAATGTTCTTATCACAGTGACTCTTGTGTTTCTAGTCTTTACAATGTTCTGTTTGAAATCAGTTAGCATGTATAGAAAGAGTGACATCATCACGTCTGCCATATTTGTAGCATTACCATGGTTACACATTAAATAGACTCCTACTGATAGAAACAAAAACTAATCAAATTATTTTAGGGTTTTGTTATTATGTTTTATTAGTAATGGTTGTCTATTTTGTACTTTGAGTATTTTGGACATTTTTAGCACCAAAACAATTCAGGCACGACTCCTGGTGGAAACTAAGAATACAAACAAAATGGCCGTCGGACCTGATGTGATGACACCTACTCCCACTGGATTAACAGTTTGCTCAAATGTTTTCTGACTAAATACAATTCTAATATTACAGCAGTTCTAGCTTCCATAAATTATACTTTAAGTAAATCATACTTTAATTTGTTGCTGTAATTATTTTCTAAATTCTAAACTTCTAGCTTGAGAAAATCTTACAGATAAAATTCAATCTCTAAAATCTAAAAAGTACTTGATAATTAATAAAATGCCTTCTAGTGCTATGCTTATTGCTTGTTGACATCATGGTCATGATGTAATTATTAATATCTTTAGTGTACATAATGTACATAATGTTCCCTTTTTTAATTACAAAATCAACCTTCCTGTTAGCATGAATTAGCATTCTTGGCTAACATGATTTAACTTAATTGCTGTAAATTTGACTTCACTACCAATTGAAGGATTATAGTGGGATCAGATATAATTATTTAACTCAAATTTGTTCATAATTTCTTACAATTTCAGAGAGAAAAGGACCCTTTTTATATATGCAATGTTTTTGTATTCTTTGTGTCATCCAATTCTATGTGTTACTAACATGTTTTTATTGATATATGTTTGTTATTTTATTGTCTCCATTGTAACCTGTGATGGTTAAATGAACGTTCAGTGGACATACAAGATTTATTGAAAGTTCATTCTGATTTCAGATTAAGCTGCTGTCAAAGGACTATGGCAAGCATCTCCTGGAGGTGGAGGACATGCTCCAGAAACAGAGTTTGCAGGAGGCGGATATCTCAATTCAAGCAGACCGAGTCCAGAGCCTTAACACCTCTGCACTCAAATTTACCACCATTGAAGGTGAGCTTGTCTAGAGTGTTACACAGTGTACAATGTGTAACTACACCCATTAAAATGAGATAAAAATCACTAGATTTGCATACTTTGTTATGATGTCCAGAGACCTCTGCTGGGTGCAGTGTGTAAAATAATGATGTGAGGAAACTGTGCCACAAGAGGGCTAGAGTTTGTTCTTTACCCAATGTAGGGCACATCTGTCATTTCTGCAGTCATTATAATGTTTGCATCTCTGCTACATTTCTGTCTGCTCTTTTTATTTTGTCAGCTTGTAAAAGTATTTGCTGTGCAAAGTATTTGAACCCTTCAGGCTTTAGAAGGGGCTAAATATTTACCATTGACACATGATGATCATTGAAAACAAAAATGTTTATAATATTCATAGTAAGAACAAACATTTTTGACATCCCTGAAAGCCCCCCAGCAACCAAACTGTTTACCTTAACAACCAAAATCTCAGAAATCTATCTCAGCTTTGGTAAATGAGAAAGACATGGGGTTTGGCTCATATAAATTAGTGTTGAAGGGAAAATTAAATTATGTCACTGACCCCTTCATAGCAACCAGACTGTTTACTATAGCAACCAATTTGTGATATCTCTAAGCTTTGGAAAACCATGGGGGTTGGTTTATGGCAGTCAAAGTGTCACAGCGAACATTAAATCGTCACTGTCCCCTGCATAGCAACCAGACTGTTTTTCATAGCAACCAATTTGACCTGCTTCTCTAGAAGCTAAGGGAAATCTTAGAGACATGGGGCTTGGTTTATTTTACTCGTAGTGACATGGGGAACAGTATATTGTGCCTTTGTCCCCCTTCATAGCAACCAGACTGTTTACTATAGCAACCATTTTGGCCCTCATTCCTAACTTGGCAAATCATAGAGACATGGGGGCAGGTTTATATTACTCTTTGTCACATTATCCAGAAATACAAAAACTTCTCAAAAACTTATCTGTGTTAAACAGAATATTTCTCTCTATCCTGTCTCTCAGGGTACCAGCCATGTGACCCGCAAGTGATCTGCAACCGAGTCAGCCACGTTACCACCTGTCTGGAGGAGCTGAAACAGCTGGCAGCCACCCGTCGCTCTGAGCTAGAGGATTCACGTCAGCTTTGGGCCTTCTTCCAGGAGGTGGAAGAGTCTGAAGCCTGGATTCGTGAAAAGACCTCCATACTGGCCACACAAGGGTGCGGGAAAGACCTGAGCAGTGTCCTGAGACTCCTGCAGAAGCACAAAACTGTGGCAGGTGAGCTGCTGGCACGGCGGACACTGCTTCAGCAGACTATGAAGAAAGGCAAGGAGATCCTCACTGAGAAAAGCTTTGGCACAGCGGGAATTCAGGAGAGGCTGATGGAGGTCAAGGCAGAGTGGAAGCGACTGGAGGAACAGGCTGCACTGAGACTGTGCAACCTACAGGAGGCGCTAGACTTTTTTCAGTTTAGCACCGAGATGGATGATTTATTTGCATGGTTGCAGGATTCTTACCGACTTGTTTCTAGCGAAGACTTTGGACACGATGAGTACTCGACCCAGTCTCTTCTTAAAAAGCACAAGGGAGTCCGAGACAGTGTCGATAAGCACCGTGTGCTTGTGGTGAGTCTACGGAAGCACATGGTGGCCCTGCCAGTGCAATACCGCGAACTGGACGAGGTACGGGCTCGGATGGCCGAGATGGAGCAGTTGTACACTGAGGTGGCAGAGGTGGCAGTACTGAGGCAGCAGTGGCTTCATGATGCTCTAGCGGTGTATCACATGTTCAGTGAGGTCAACGCCTGTGAGCTCTGGATTGATGAGAAGGAGCAGTGGTTGAATAAAATGGACGTTCCTGAAAGACTTGAGGATGTGGAGGTGATTGCACACAGGTAAGAAAACACATTATTTTTATTTCTCAGAGTCAATTCCAAGTGGTGTTCCATGTGCTCCTCATTATACGAAAACCACCACGAGAGCCAAGCAGCGCATTTAAATACATTTTTTTAGATAAGCAGTTGGTGAAAGGTTTCTGCAATATTGCCTGAGTCACGTGTGGTTATCTTCCATTCTCCATCACATGACGGTCACAATGTTGAGTTCTTTAAAGGGTAGGAGGGCATTATTTGGAAGACCTTCTCAAACCTTCAGGGCACAAAAAATGACATGTGTGGTAACATTCCCAGGACATTATCTATGAATGTTCTCAGTAAATCTAACAACGGTCACAATGTAGAGTTCTTCAAAAGGTAGGAGGTGTTATAAGGAGGGCTTTCTCAAAGCCTTTAGGATATCCAAAGGACATGTGTAGTAAAATTCCCAGTGACTTCATCTCGGAAAGTCCTGAGACAGCCACAATCCTGAGTTCTTTAAAGGGGTCGGGGGCGATTTTTGGAGGACCTTCTCAAGACCCTCAGGACATTCAAAGGACGTGTAACAACATTCCCAAGACATATCTTGGAATGTTCTTAGTAAGTCCCAAGGCGGTCACAATGCTGAGTTCTTTAAAGGGGTCGGGGCGATATTTGGAGGACCTTCTCAAGACCCTTAGGACATTCAAAGGATATTTGTAGTAACATTCCCAAGACATATCTTGGAATGTTCTTAGTAAGTTCCATGATTACAAAGTTGAGTTCTTTAAAGGGCAGGGTGGGGTGATTTTTGGAGGACCTCAAAAACTTCAGGACATTCAAAGGCTACACAAAGTTACATTCCCAAGACATTATCTAGGAACGTTCTTTGTAAGTCCCAAGATTATCACAATATTGAGTTAGTTAAAGGGCAGGGAGGGGACGTTTTATTGAAAGCTATTAAAGTGACCAACAAAAGACCTTATGGGTTTTTTTGTTAACGTCCCGAATATTCTTTTGACCATAGCAAGATCAATGCAGAACTTTCCCCTAAATTCATGTAGGGAACATTGAACAGCAGCTTTTTCACATCCAATGAAGAACGTTTTAAGACTGTCTTAAATGTTCTTTGAAGGTTTGTAACTTTCGTCACTTTTACAACACACTTTTAGGAAACATTGTGAAAGTTGTGGGAATAGTACTAGTTAAGATAATTAATTTAACTGCCATAAAGGCTAATATTATGTTTCTGTAAATCAACCGTACACCGCAGGCTGTATGAAGGGGAAGAGTTTTCATTTCTCTGAGGAAATTTTTCTGTATTTTAGATTTGAGAGTCTGGACCAGGAAATGAACAGCTTGATGGGAAGGATACTGGATGTCAATCAGATCGTCCAGCAGCTTTTAGACAGTGGTCACCCTAGTTCTACTGAGGTCAGGGGCTGCCAGGATCACTTGAACAGCAGGTAAGGAAGTTTGATTTTGATAAACTATAAAAAAATATGCATTTTGCGTTCATGAATCAATTCGTAACAGTCAGTACAGATGGTTTAGAAACAGCATGGAAATGCATTGAAAAACATAAACATGCCATGAAAAATCAAATTAGAGCTCATTAACAATCTACAAACATCTCAAGCTGTTTTGGTGTCCTACCTAAGATTGTGATTTGTTTTTGTTTTTTAAAGCAGAGCTTGAGGACATGGATTTTAGTGTATCTAGATGTTTGACCAAATATCTTCATATTTCATTTAAGTTCCTCACCCTTCACCCAACAAATATATTTGTAAAGATTATATATCAAATGGGTTTGTTATTGTTGAAATATGATTTAGCATATTTCGGTTTCTCATTTACAGTACATTTGCACCAAAGTTGATCCATTCATTTTGAGTTTGTTCATGAATTTCAGCTGTTCTCAAAGTAGCGGATGTTCATTGTAGTTAACACTCAGTTAAAAGGGCTTTTTTAAAATGTGTTTCTGCTTTTTAAGCTGTTGACGTGTGTGTGAAAAACTCCAGTGATCCATTTTAGAGTCACTTTGGCATAAATAGTGCTTCTCTGCATGCTGCCATCTGCTTCGGCTGCCACATACAGGGCATCTGACCCGACTGTGCACTGCCATTTGCACTGCCATCGTGATTTTTGATATTTAATGCTACAGTCCATTTAAAAGAAGATTTGTTTCAAGCATGCCTTATGTGGAAGTGTATTTGGTTTGAGCATGGCTCGGGTCATGAGATTTGGCCAGTGTATCTATGTCTGGACACTGGACAGCTCCATGTGGAGAACTTAAGTATGTGTTTGCTGTAAACTGGGAATTTTTAAGAGGTTTCTCAAGCTAAGTGATCTTTATCGTCCTTTGACAATATGCCCATGAACTAATGGATTAATTCTAGAAGAAGCTTAAGAAACAGCCTTTATTGTGTGTCTCATCAGGCTAGGGGCCTCTTTTTGCTGGAACCTCTTCTCTTCGCACTTCTAACCTTTTGTAACAAATTTCATGTTGGCCTATTCTTCAAATTTGTTTAAAAACTTTCCTTCTGCCATTGTAAGGTGGAACAGTATCGTAGAGCTGGTGGAGCAGAAGAAGGATCACCTGGACTCTATCCTCCGAATCCAAAACTACCTACTGGAGTGCACTGAGATCAAGTCCCAGATCCAGGAGAAGCGCAAAGCAATCGATGCCACCCAGTATGTGGGGAGTGACCTGGGTAGTGTGATGGCACTTCAGCGGCGCCTATCCACCATGGAGGGAGCACTGGCCGTCCTTGAACCTAAGCTTCTCCACCTTCAGGAAGAAGCAGAAGAGCTCGCCACTTCCCATCCTGAAAAAACAGTGGAGCTCCTTGTCCCCTTTGAAGGCATCAGTGTGGAGTGGGAGGAACTGAAGAGAACGTTGCAAGGCTGTGAAGATTCTCTAACCGTCGCTGGAAGATTGCAACAGTTCATCCAGGATTTGGATTCGTTCCTCACCTGGCTCGTTCAAACCCAAACAGCTGCAGCATCAGACGAGCTTCCCAATGCATTAGAAGATGCTGAACGCTTGATTAACCAGCATGCAGCACTCAAAGAGGAGATCAGCCGATTCGAGGAAGATTATGAGCGGCTGCAGGCAGTGAATGAGCTGCTGGAGCCAGAGGAAGCCCCACTGCCTCATGGAGCCCTGCAGCAGTGGCTTCACAAGCTGGATGTGGGATGGAACAAGCTGCTGGAGATGTGGGAGAGTCGTAGAGAGGTTCTAGTGCAGGCGCACATCTTTCACCTGTTCCTCAGAGACGTCAAGCAGGCAGAAGCCTTCCTGAACAACCAGGTGAAGATGATTTTCCGTTCAACTGCATAGCTGACAGATTTTATTTTCCTGTTATAACATTCAAAGGGATAGTTCTGTTGATATTATTTTGTACTATTTTTTTAGCATGTTTTAATCTCTGATGAAGCCCCCACATTTTCAGATTTCAGAGTGGACTTGTTCAATATGTTATTAAATGGACTAAATTTCATCTAAACAACCAATTCCGATGTTATTTAGTTTTGAAAATAGTGAAAAAATTGGATATGAGGTATACATTGGTATTATAGTCCATGTCCACAACTAAGAATTCAGCATTCTTATCCTCATATCCTCTTATCCTCATAAATTTCTGAAATACTGAAGGGATTATTCCAAGTTCTGGTTTCAAGCAGCAGATACCGCCTGCAGACTGCAGAGGGGATAAGCCCCACCCACTGAATGTGCAGCCCCGTCAATTGAAAGTTGAATTGTGAACAGGGCACACTTTGAAAAAAATCCCATTCCCTTGAATGGGATCACATGCAGCGATGCAAAGAAATTTCAATTTCACATTTTCAGTTTAACTAAACAAGTATAAACAAAATCAGTTAAAAAAAACTTTCCAAAAACATTAAAAGAAATTCCCATTTTCTTCTTTCAAAAATCTTGTTGCCATCCATAAGAGAAATAACTGAGATTCTGCACAAACAACTGTGTCAACGTAGGACATTTGCTTTATATGGGACCAGACAATCAGGAAAGAAGAAGAGATCAGCTGATGGTCACATCTCTAAATGCCAGGGTCATCACTTGGTTCTTATAACAAGACATTTATTACGGAAATCTTTTGCTCCTCGGTTCATGAAAAAAGCAGTTTGAATGTCAGAGGACATGCCTTTCTTTCTGCCATGTCTACATGGTTTCCCACTACTAACACAATTTTTTTTCTGGATGTTTCCTAGTTTCCATTCTTGAGCAATGTCTTAGTTTTTAAGCTTCGCTTGGTAGCATTGTAAGAGGCCATTTATCTCCATCTCAATCTTACTCAGACTCATCATAACAAAACATTTTCAGGGACTTCATATTATCAACTAAAGAAAGATTATTACTCACAGGTTATTGAAGAAGTGTACATCTACACGTCATCATATCATCATTTCACCATCAATCCACCGTTTCAGGGCAACTTTTAGTGTGATCAACTCTACTTTAATCAAATATTTCAAAAGTTAGCTGTGTATGTGACGCCACACCTCTCAATTTCCACAGGAGTCAGCTCTGGCTCATGTCGAGCTTCCCACCACCGTGGAGACTGTGGAGGCTGCCATCAAAAAGCACAAGGACTTCACCACAACCATGGAGCTGAACCTGCACCGGATCAAAGCAGTGATCGAGGCTGGGGAGAGCCTCATCAGCCAGAACAACATCTACTCAGAACGCATCCGAGAGAGAGTCGACCTGCTAGCCAACAGGTTAGGAACTCTCGTCAGATTCAACTCTTGCAGCTTATTGTGCTTCCATATACACCAAATATAGCATATCATATGTAGTATATAAACCATCCACATTTTGCCTGATTTAGTAGAATCAGCACCAAATCCATTTTAAAAAACCCATGAGACAAACTAGATTTAACATTTACAAATGCTTTTTCAGAGAGCACTTTCCTCAAATTTTAAGCCTTGAAATCAACAGATTTTTTTACTTGAGAAAACAGTTCAGAATCTGAAAACAATTTTTATTGACAAAAAAGCTCATTTTGATTTCTTTCTTAAATCAGATATTCATTTCCCTAAAGATGAACAGTTATTTAGAAATGCACAAGATCAGAGCACGCAAAATAACTTTGATGCTGGTAAGATATAAACATGGGTCGCAATTGTATAAATATTTGTTCATTCATTTTCCAACCCGCTTATTCCCTTTTCGGGGTCACGGGGGTCTGCCGTTGCCTATCTCCAGCGCACACTGGGCAAGAGGAGGGGTACACCCTGGATAGCTCGCCAGTCCATCGAAGATGGATATACAGTATATTTTAATATATTTACTTTAAAATATCATCCACAAAAGATATTATTACATTTACAAATATTAGATGTTATGTGTTGTGTTTTCTAGCAATTTGACTAAACTTGTCAAATGGTGTGACACACACACACACACGCACGCACACACACGCACACACACACATATATTACAAAGGGTGAAGTTTTGAAGGTCAGTGTTGCAGCTACCAAACTGAAACAAAAAAAAAAGAATTAAATAAACATATGCAATACCTTTAAATAGTACAAAAAGACAAAAAACAACAATAATTTTTATTCAAGATATAAAAGTGTGATGGAAAATACTAAAACCAAAAAGGGTTAAGTGAACAATTCTCATAAAAAAATAGAAGAAATTCAGGCAGGTTTTGGGTATATTGTTATATATTCTGCCACCAGTGAACAACATCTGCCCTTCATTCACTGCTGCACTGATCCTCCACCTGCTCCTAAAGACAGCATGGGTCTGCAACGTTTCCTTCATTGAGACCTAACAAAGAAACTCTGAGAATCCACCTTCTGCATGCGCCCCACTCAGCAGCGTGAAATAGGATTTTCATGCGCGGTTGTGTTTGGAATCTGTTATAGCTCCATCTGGCTAGCGTTTGAAACAAAGCCGCTGATATAAAACACTGTTCTGAGCAATAAATAAGAGCTTGTTACTGTAAATATACTTTTAACATTTGTTAAGATGATTCGATTATAATAATTTCTTTAAAAAGTTCATTATAATCGAAATCCACACACTTCATTATATTTAAGACACTCTCCTCCCAATTTTATCAGCAAAAAAATCAACAACCAATGTATGTGGGGGTTGTACACTAGCTAGACGATCCACTAGACCTCTCGCCAGTTTCATACAGAATGTTTTCCATTCTCACCAAATATGCAGAGAACTGATGCTGGAATAGAGGAAAATGAATAGATCATCTTCATTTTTCCATGTTGAACAAATAAAAAAACAATGAAAATTTGGGGTTGGAGTTCCAGCAGGATTAACAGAAACATTTGTGACTGCCTGTGTTTTGCAGAGGAAATCAGAACCGAGAGCTAGCGCAGCAGTGGCTCCACAAACTCAACGATCAGTGGGAGCTGCAGAGGTTTCTACAGGACTGCCATGAGGTAAGAGAGTGTCATGGCCCTTAGCAGTCACATGGCTGCGGAATTGTTCATAAACATTAGTGCATGTAGACATATTGACTGATCTAAACTGCTCTTTCAGCTTTGATGGGAGTCACAATATGCCAAGATTTTCATTGAACAAACTGGGATCTGTTGCATAGTCAAGCCAAGTCAAATGTATTTATATAGTGCTCTTTGCAGATGCTTCACAGAAAGATGAGCCTAAAGTAGATTAGTTCAAGCATGAGTGTTTTGTGTGTTAGAATGTCTTAGATCCAATTATGAGTTTAGTTATTAGGTACAAGCCATATTGAAGCAACATTTATCGTCCAGTTATATCAGTTTTTTGGAAAAAAAACACACTCAAATTCAAATTCATATAGGGAGCTACTTGAACAGTTTGTCATTTAGTTGTGCCCAGTGCAACAGTCATCTCACCCAGCTAACACAAACCAACGGCTAACTCATCATGTTGCCCGCTGAGTTCTGAAAGACAAACCTGTAACTGGCCACGACCTGGAAAATAGACTAAAACAATAGTGAAACAGTTAGAGCAGCAGTAAAGCTAAAAAATAAGAACCCAGAGTTCCCTTTGCAGAGAGATGGTAGATGCTAATGCTGAGCTATCAAAATGCCAAGATGCTTGGGCGATCTGGTGGGCAAAACAATGCATCACCATTACTACAAGCCAATCTTGCCCAATACGGCAATCACGGTTGACATGGCAATCACGACACTTCGAAAAGCCATCACCTGCCTAGGAGATTTTTCATGAGCAAAAAAGACATTTTTTGGTTCTTTATTTGCTATAGGGAGTGTGTTTTGGTTATACACAGAATACGGCAGGCAGGGGTCTCTAATTATTTTTACCATTGGGCCAAATTGTAAAAGACAAACTAGAAAGATGGCTGAAGGCCATGATTATCAAATAACAACCCCCTTCATTTTTTTTCTCATTAATAATTGAACATTAATCAAAGAAAAGGAATATATTTATGTTATGAACATGTTCTGTGTTATGACGGTTTTCAAGGTCAAAAGAAGCTTGGATTCTGCGTGGACCAAAATAGATTTTTATATGACGTAAAATTGCCATCGATAGACAAAATATTCCAAGTTCACCACTTGCTTCTTGTTGTTCGTGAATCATGCGATTAATCGTAATTAAACACTTAGATATTTGCCCCATACATTTTATATTAGATTTTTTTTTGTTTTTTTGTAGTTTATTGCATCACATGCAACTGGAATTTAAGATGTGGGGGGCATTTTCCAGGAAAGCTAGAATGAACATCATCGAACATATCTAGATATTAGATATTTAGATAATGGTTTTCGACTGATTAAAATCATTGAGTTTACCCGACAACATACATTCTCTGTTGGTTGTGATGTATTTGGAAACTTATATATGAAGAAATTCTGGTGTCTATGATGAAACAAAAACCCTCTGGCTCCACAGTAATGTTTCGGATGATTGCAGTAACAGTTTTAGCCACAATTCTAAATTTTTGAGGAGTTTTGATTCTAAAATGCGATTAACTTTTGAAATTTTCGCATTTGAAAAACCCATGATAAATTTTCCATAAAGCACAATACTTTTCATGTAATGCACTCCTGGATTGTGCATTTTTCCAAACCATGATAAAGAGCAGACTGTTTTTTTTTTTTTTTTTTTTTTCACAAAATGCCATAGCTCCATTAAACCAACCACAGCGCAAAGAAGATGAGGTGCCGAGGAGGTAGAAAATGCTGGCTTTCATCTGCAGCAAAAGTTTTGAATCATTTCACAAAGACGAAACAAAATCTGTCCGTTTTCCAGCTGATCACATTCAATAAAGTCCAAAAGTCACCGGTAGGCTAAAGGAGAGACTATGGGCTGTAGATAACTCCACACCTCAGAACAAAGAGCCCAATATCTGCGTGTGGGTTCTGACACTATTTAACTGATTTATTCTGGAACCAGCAACTTGTTGTTTATAAGATTTATATTGATTATATGGATTTGTAGCATTTTGTAGAAAAAAAAACTAGGGCCACGAAGTTATCGCATTATGGGGGAAAAAAATCATTTTAATTCTGTGCCGTGTTGTTGTTATAAGCACCACTGAGCATTGTGGTTAAAAGCTGTTTGGAACAGTTTTGTACTTTAAAACCTGCAGATTTAGTTAGACGTTGCTTGTTCCTCCTCTCTCCTCTTTAATTATTAATCAGGACTCATCATCACTTATTTAGAGAGAACTTCAGCAGTGTTCCCTGAGCCGAGGCTGGATCTCTGCCTTTACTGTCAACCCTGCAAACTCATTATCAGAGATGGAGGTCTGAAATCAGTTTTACTCCTCATTCGTTCCCATGATTCACGTAATGAATCGCACAATCATGTACATTTATAGAGCAGGAGCTGCCGGGCCTCCTGGGTGTGAGGGAAGGGAGATATGTGCAGTTTTTATTGAGCTCTAGAATGTGGTTAAAGCTGCAGTCTGTAGTTTTCTGCTCACTGTTGCCATCGCCTGGGACAGAAGTTGATTTGTCCAGGAATCTGAATTTGAGCTTTTGTTAAGCACATAAAAATGTGACTAAACTGTAACCACTTTCTACACCTCATTGAAAGTTTTCATGGGAAAAATGTGAATGTTTACTGATTAAGTTTCAATGACTCTCCATTTGCAGGCACTCAACCAAAGTGACCTCAGCAAATGAGCAAAAGTAATTTGTCAAAGTCATCAACTAATTTAAAAAGTGCTCATGCTGTTGAACGATGTTCAGCTACTACCAGAACAAAGAAGTGCTGTAAGGAAAAGGTTTCATGTTTCAGCTTTTTGACGGGTTTAGGAATATTTAGAATATCGAATACTGTATCTAACAAATAACATGGTCTAGAGTTGTTTCTAGTGAGCTGTCAGTGATGTTATAAAAAATTATGTCACTATAATTCATGTAAAATAACCCCCATTTCTATATCATGTGTTTCCTTTTCCCATTTCATTTCAAAGACAAATGTTAAATCTTTAACCCCTTTTAGATCCTTTTATAGAATACTTTTGCACAGAATTTCTTCAATGTAAAAATTTTGCAACTTTCTCAGTGATTCCCCAGAATTCATTTTGTGGTACCAGTCTGAAAAGACATAGCAACTTGATGCAGACAAGTTTGGATATCTTGGAAAAATGTTGTGGCTGTAGCTCAAATGATCTAGGAGGACAAGCGTTTGAAATCCTTTGTTCGAAACAAAAAACTAAAAGTTTTTGACGTTTTTATAATTCGGTTGATTATGAGAATTACAGGTTTATGTCTATGTAATTTTTTGGGGTGGGGTCACAAGCTTACACTGCACATTGTAGAAGAAGGTACCAGGCTAGCTGTCTGAGTAAGGAATGCAGACATTTGTGGCATTTGTGGTGCATGTGTAGAAAAGAGAGGATTTGCGGTGCGTCATTTCTTTCCTGTTTCCTGTATGAAGTCATTATAAAAAAATGGGATGAGCGCCACCAAGCGCGACTATTTTTAATGTCCTATTCACATCATCAAGAGCTAGCTTTCCTTGGTCATACTCTTTGTGAAACATGTATCCGATATTGCAATCCAAAACTCTTTTTCAGTGGCCCGTTCAGTCAGATATGAGAGCTCCCTTTCGCACCCATGATTTTCGATCGAGGCGTGTTGTCGCACAAAACTTCAATAGCAATAGCACACAGCAAGTTCTTTATATTGTTAAAATAATTTTCCAAAGAACTGTATATATTTCCTTATGCTGCAGGAAATATATACAGTATATTTCTTTATCAATTTAATCAGGAAAGTAGATTAAATTGATAAGTTTGATTAAAATATTTGCTAACACAAGAATTAAATTCAACAATCCATGCATCGGAATCTCTAGCAGAAACAGCCCCTTTTTAAGCAGCCCCCCTCTCTCTCTCTCTCTCTCTCTCTCTCTCTCTCTCTCTCTCTCTCTATTTTTCGACCTACCACTGCTTTCTCTCCCCTCCTCCCTCTCCTCTCTCATTCTTCCCATCCCATGCTATTCTCCCGTGCTGGATGATATTGATGATGCAGCGGGAGAAACATTCTCTTCTTTCAGACAAAGCTCTGCAGTGTTGAATTAAACACAGGGTGTAGAGCCTCTCGTTAACGAGGAGGTGGATTGTTTGAGATGCGAAGTGTTGCTGCGAAAAAGAAGAGCGTGCCTGGATCACATGAGGAGGAGGAGAGGGAAAAGACACAGAGAGAAAGACAACCTCTTTCTTTGCATGTGCCTTTCTCTTGCTTTTCGTGTTTCTATAACTCGGTGACTCTCTTTTTTGAGTCTCAGTTGTAGCATCCTAATCTCCTCGGCTCGCCGTCTCGGTGCATGATTTGGAATGGCTATGTTTTGTTCATTCATTTCGGGGGATTTTCTTGTCCTCAACTTCTCTTCATTGGATTTTAGTTCACCGTTTGAAGGGTGTTTGATTCAAAACTAGTTCTCCGCACGCGTCTTGCATTTTTCATCCAGCAAATATATATTTTGTTTTCTGAGACTGGGCTTGTTCGTGTTTTGCTGAAGTCAAGAATGTGGATTTGGGAAACTGACAGAAACTTCACAGCCTGACTCAGGTGCCAAGTACAATATACCAAAAAATATTTTTTTTATGTTGTCAACTACATGCAAACATTTGCTAGCAGTGAAATGTATATTTAACTAGCCGTTCCAGATCTGGTAACATTTCAAAATTTATGATGCCTCAAAAAGTTGCCCTAGCTACTGCTTTCATTTTAAGTTCAGTTGCAGGAATGACCTTTGTAGGAAAGTATATCTATTGTATTCACTAAAAAACCCAAAACATTTTGTGAGTAATTCATTTAAAGTAAGCAAATAATTCACATATTATTTTGAGGTGTATTCATAAAATAATCTAATCATTAAAGTGCATTGTGCTGAAGTCCTGTTTAGTTAAAACCTGTAAGTAATTTTCAAAAAGTGACATTCAGCAAAAAAATATATAAAAAAGGGGATTTTAATTAAAGTTAAATGGTAGCAGTATTTAAATAAGTTATATGATGTTTTCCGAATATTTGATGATCTGTAGTTAGGTGTAATATCACACTGCTTGAAAACTCCTGCATAACATACAATATGGAATATTTCTTAAATAGCTAGAAGAGGAGGGTATAGCCATGGGGGATGGAGAGAAATTGGGACTTTTAAACCTGAGTAATCAGTACGTACTATTTCTTTTTGTGTGGTGTACTGTATGTCGACTATGTTGAATTTTATAAAGTAGATTATGTGAGATTTGTAAAAGAAATGTAAATATATGTTTTAATCTGACTAATTTGAACCTAATTTGAATAGCTGGCATCAATCCCTAGTAAAAATTGTACTTATTAAAGCTAGAAATTAATTAATTATAATAATTTTATACCAATAAATAGTATACAATATACAATACTATATTTGTGTTAAATATGTAATGGATATTTATTTTTGTTCTATTCGAGTTATGATTTTTAATCTTTCTCTGTGTGTCTGACAGATCGGTGATTGGGTCGCTGAGAAGATGCTGATGGCTGGTGACAGTTCACGGGACGAGTCTCAGAAGCTTCATAAGAAGTGGTTGAAACATCAGACCTTTATGGCTGAACTCGCTCAGAACAAAGAATGGCTTGACAAGATCCAAAAGGTCAGTTTGCATCCATTCTTTATAGCCCTGTCTGAAGATAATTACAGTACTGCTTGAAAGTTAGTCACCCCTTGAGCTGATTGTGAACAGTAAGTGACGTTGACCCTGTAAAGGTCTAGCAACTGGTGAAGGGGGTATCCCTGCTTATCTACTGAGGTAGGAGATCCCCATGACCCTAAAAAGTATTTCTGAGCAGGGATAGAATGAATTAATGAATAATTATTCTATTATATAGATTACTTTCCTGAAATTAACCCTAATTAGTATGTGAGGAAATGCTCAATTGTCTTTCAGCTTCATTTTACAGAAACCAAATCGGTGCCATCAGTGCTATCTAGTGGTGAAAACAAGGGATAACCCTAGGAAGTACAAAACTTGTGATATGGCTTGCGTTTTTCAAAGTTCTGGCACAAAAAAGGCACAAGTGGACAAAAAGTTTAGGAGAGTTTTGCCTGTTTGTTAGTACAAATTTCACATTGTTTTGGCCTTGCCTTTGCTTTTTGTTGGGATTTATGAATTTGTATTTTTTCCCAACACTTTTGATTTTTATTTAAAGCATAAAAACAGTTTGTTCTCAATTTTTGAAGAAATAAATGTGTAATACAGTGGAACCCTGAGATACGAATGCTTCAAGTTACGAAATGTTCGAGATACGAAGAAAATTTCGAGATTCGAACAATAACAAACATTTCTGCTCTATTTTCCACTTGTTTGTCTCACGTCGCGCTGCGCTTCCGGGTCCTGGCTCTACTTTCTCCCTGTGAAGAAAGTGTGCTTTAAGGGGCTGATACACCTTAACACACTTTAAATCAGTTTTAAGTCGAGCAAATCAAGCATTGCCATAAAAAAATGTTTTACAAGTAATTTATTACAGCAAATTGTAACGCTCAAAAAGTCCCCAGACGTCTAAGGGTTGACAGCAAACATTCATTCATTCATTTTCCAACCCAATTATTCCCATTTTGGAGTCACGGGGGTCTGTTGGTGGATCTCCAGCGCACATTGGGCGAGAGGCAGGGGTACACCCTAGACAGGTCGGCAGGACAGCAATTATCTACAGTGGAAAAAACTATTGTGATCTGCTGCTTTGTTATCCTCCTGTGTATCTTGATGAGTAAGATTTTGTCAGATCCTCCAGTCCATTGCTGCACTGTGAGTGTCACATGTCCCTTGGCTTGAAACCCACCACAGAGTGTCTGAAATGAAAAACAGGACTCAGCTGAAAGTCTCTCTCTCTATGGACTCATGTTGCATGATATTCTGCAGCTCATGTGAAACGAGCAGAAATCAAGATGTCACTGTTTTAAGGGCACATCTTTTCAGAGGAGAGTTTGGATTTATTGTTTGTTATTTTTAGGACTGATTCCTAGTGATTTGTAGAATTTGATCCATCCTAAGAATTGATTATGCCATAGATATTTTATTTCGGCAAACTATGTCGTGTCTGTGTCTGCTCTGCTCAGTCTTGACCTAGTATTTCCTGTTTCTCAGTCACATAACCTTAAACTAGTTTCCCAGAATAGAAATATGAACTCTGCTGGCTCTGCTGCATATTTATCAGAGAGTCCTGAATTCCTTTATCACATGCTTGCTTTTTTTTTTCTGATATTTGCTGGTTTGGACTTTTTTATGCTTTCTCTAAAATACAATCTGTTCTTGGCTGAATTAAAGGATGAATCACTAAAAACGTCCCTGACAACTGAAATCGATAACAAATGTTTTCTTGTATCCTCAAAATATATATTTATTTTTATAATAGAGAAATAAAAGGAACTTGTATTTTTGGAATGCATAGATGGAAAGCAAGTTATATTGTCATGGTAGATCAAAGAACTAAGGGATTAATTGTTGCACTTAACACACAATTTAATGACACAGCAGCGAGGAGCACGCAAAAAACGTATGTAAAAAACATTAAAAGCTTAGACAAAATCAGTTTTTTAAACATCCAGATTTACCAATAGTAACTGGCTTGTGGTAAATTCTGTGTATTATTCCATTGGTGACTCCTATAGGCAATGAAATGAAACAGCAAGTCTATTTGCAGTTAAGTCTATCGCTTTAGTGCTATATACTAAACGACTCAAATAACACAAATTTAAATTAAATAATAAATCATTTTATTTATTATTTGCAGTAGCATTTTTTGTCAAGAGAAAGTCAGGAGACGGGGGGCCTGACTTGCCTTTGTATGTGTGCTCTTTTTGATGTTCATTGGGATGTACAAAGCATCTGATTTTTCCAGAAAACTTTTTCACATAAATCCTAAGTACTCAAAAGTACTAAACTGCTGAGTACTAAGCACTGTGTATTTCATCTCTTTTAATTTGAAGAAAAAACAAACATTGCCTTGACTTGTCTTGCCTTGTATGGCATGTTGTGTTTTTTTATGTCTCTTATGCCCTTGTCAATTTATCTGTTGGTTCTTCTACACTTGGATTTTGGATGTCTATTTGACTTCCATACGTCTTTCAATTTGGGACAAAAAGAATCCCTTATTGGATCTTTTACAGTGGTTTAACTGGAAAGTTTATCCTTAACAAACATTTGGTCAAGAATGTACCCATTTTAAATTCTTATGAGGCCATTTTGTTTCCTAAAGCAGTATTTGGCTCAAATATTGTCTTGTGGTTTCTATTCTATTGCAAATGCTCCTTTAGTTATTGTGGGATATAGTGTTTCGAGTAGATTTCACACTTCTGAAGCTTGACTAAAAATCAAACTCAGAGAAGTGAATTAAATATCCAAGTAACCAGTGATTTACAGTGATTTAAACATTTGAAACCTGGCTCGAGATGGACTCATGTCTATCCTTTTCTGATTTGTAACACACAGCGAGTCAAATGGACCAGTCAGGGCAAGTGGATGGGGGAGGGAGATGAGTCTGTTGCTAGGAAACCATTTCCTCACCCACCCCTCACCCCAAACCCAGATCTTCCATGTGTGAAGGTCATTCACCTGCTTTCCACTCACACATTCATGCGTGAAGCCCACAGGAAGTGACGCTAAATGTACTTCCTGGGTAGAATGGAATCTGGAGAAAGATTAAAATTCCTGATTTTATTTTGTTTATTAGTTTTTTTAATATGGAGCTTTACAGCAATGGACTGATTGATGACTCAACGCCCATTTTGAGCAGGAGACCAGCCGAACCCCGTTAACCACATAAGCGTAACATTTTCTGAAGTAAAAATGTGAATTTAGATATGTTTTTATGATAGAATAACTGATGAATCTTATGCAGCAGTGAGTCAAGTGCTTCTGTTAGTCAATCAGGGCTCGAAGCTGAGGCTTACATGAATAAGTAAAACATAGCAATCAGCGAGTTCTTCCCATTGTCTTTTTTAAAGTCGTGTTATGTGCTCCACAGATTGATAAAAAGGTTGGAAACACCTTGATAAAATATTATTTTCTTAAAAACTTTGTTGTTTCATGTAAACATTGCAATATTCATACATTTCGAATTTAAAATAAAGAAAGTTCAGTTTATGGCTTCATTAGCAGATCATTGTTATCAAATGAATGCATTTTTAAAAAATCTGAAAGAAAACATTAGTTAACCAGATGCTAAAGATTAGAATTTGAGGTGTTATTGACATTATACAAAGTTCCTTATGCTAATTTGAGTAATATAAACCAACACCCATGTGTCCACGCTTTCCCATTGCTGAGATAATGATATGCCGAATGATTGCTATGGTAAATAGTTGGGTTCCTATGGAGGGTGGAGGAGTCAGTGACAATACAATGTTCCCTTTATCACTATAAGTTATAAAAACCAACCCCTATGTCTTTATCGGTTACCAAAGCTGAGGTAGAGTTCAGAAAAAATGGTTGCTAGGGTAAACAGTTTGGTTGCTATGGAGCCATCAGTCATAAAATCGTTAATTTGTTACTATGATTAGCATAACCAAACCACTATTTCTCACCGATGCTTCACATTAGTTGCAGTTTCCATTTTTAAAAATCGCATTTACAATTTTTAGTTGCCCTTATGTCAATGATAAACAACCAAAAAATACTTTTGCACAGTGGTTAGCATGTTCTTGTGTGTGGTCAGATTGAAGTTTCTCTGAGGTTTTCAGTTTGAGCTACAGTTGACCCCATGGAAAATTACCCAGAATTCTCTTTGATTTTCTTTAGTGATGCCAGTCTGAAAACATAAAACAACCAGAGTAAGACCCATTTAGATGTCTTGGTGGCTGTAGCTTGAACGGTCAAAGAGGAGATTAATTTAGAATTGTGTTGTTCAAAGTGAAAGACGACTAATAATATATTAACTTTTACAAGCAAACATAAATATATTATTAGAACTATATTAATTGTAAACCAATTGTAGTACGCCAAACATACCCAATGGAAGTTGGAGATGGGAGCCTGTTGCCTCACAAAGAACCTTGTAATAGAAAGTCATCATTTAAGTCAATAAAGAACATTTTAATATCACAGTGTTTTCATGTATGAACTGTGTGGTACATTAAAGTTATGACATTATACCACCAAGTATTCCTTTTTAAGGGTTTATTTTTCTTCAATTTCACATTTGTACAGTAAAAATAAAAGTGTTGTTCTTAACATTTCAAGAGTGTGTCCTTTATGACATCACTGACTAAAGCTCCCTTTGTGAGGTTTATTTTTAAAAGTGACTGAGCTGCAGGATGTATGCTCAAGGGGTTTCTGAACTGGGTTGAAAATGGTGCTGCATGATGCTTTACATAACGTGTATCTGTGTCCTGATGAGAGCCTTTCTCCTTCTCCTCAGAAGTCTGTCCTGGTACCTCCAAGCATGCCTTTCCCAAAATAAAAAGTGTCCTAATATTTACCCTATGTTGAGAAAGCACTGAATAACAATGTTACCAACCTGCTCATTACACCAGTGCCTGGACGTCCAGCAGTTTAAAGTCACTATTTATTGCATGTGTTTAAGATTGATTCTAAAATCTTGCAAATTCTCTATTCTGCTTTCTATGCCAAAATGTGTGAATAGTTCCCAACTTTTTATTAATCAACTGCTTGTTTGTCTTTTGGCATATCTGCCATTGTCACTTTTAACTGTGTTACTGGAACACATTGTTCTCCACTGAAAATGAATGGAATTGTGTTTCTTTGATTAGTGATTAGACTTCCAGATAAGTATGGTCACTTTTTTTTATTCTGTTTTCTTGACAATAATCTCACACTGTTGCTGTAGTAACACAATATTTTGTGCAGGGTGGGACGGTGAAGGTCACTGATTTGAGGTCAGACAGTGACAGTTAACTGTTTTTGTGTGGGTTTCCTCCAAGTATTTTCCCTACAAGAATAAACACATGCATAAGGTTATTTGAATTCTGTAATGTTTGAGTGCTATCTAGTGGTGAAAAGAAGATATAACCCTTGGAAGTACAATACCTGTGATATGGCTCGTATTTTTGAAAGTTCTTGGAACAGTGTATAAGGTTTAGGAGTGGTTTGTCTTTTTTGTTGATACAATTCTCACAATGTGATTTATATCTTTTTATTTTGTCTCAACACTTATAACACGTTATAATAGGTAAAAACTGTTTGTTCTCAAAGTTTGAGATTTTTGTGGTAAAATGTACTACTCGGAATTGTTATTTTTGTGCAATTTCAGGATTGTTGTGGAATTATTGTGTTATTTAATGGCAAAATATTTGTAAAAAATGAAGTTGAGGATGTACTTAAAAAAATGTAATCAATCATTGCCACAAAAAAACAGCTTTGAAGATATTTGTATTGAAAACAATTCTAAAGTGGTAAAAAATGCCCCAGACATTTAGGAGTTAAAGAATTAACTGACTGAGTTAAAAAGCCCAAGGAAATATAGACAGTAGGCAAAGTTCCTGGGTCAAACAACTTAACATAATAATTGGGAAACAAGCAGGACAGGGCAAACATTCAAAAGTGGAGCACAAGGCTTTTTAGAAATATGAAGCCATGTGCTCCATTACAACCAATAATTCAAACTCATAAAATTGCTTCAGTAGCCATTAACAAATAGCAAGAGAACCACTTGAGATCTGTGTTGCTGCACCACCAGGGCTCATACACAGGCTAGGAATCAACATGTTATGACCTGACAAGAGATCCGACTCATAAATGCCAGTAGTAAAGGCCCAAAACAAGAACATACCAGTATTTAATGATCAAAGTGTCCTTGTTGCTTTAACTACTGAATACTTATTCAGAAGCCAACAGTTGATTGAGATGCACTGATTGAAAAACACTTGAGAAGAGCGGGAGTGTGTGGGAAAGCAACAGATTTCAGACTCTAAGAGGCTAATGAGTCTCGACAAAGAACTCTTGAAGTCTCATCACAGCAATAACGACTTGGTGATTTTTGCAGGCCCTTTCAAGTCCGAGCTGACCTCATATCAGATTATTGTACCATTGCTTAATTATTATACAAAGCCATGCCAACCTCAAGTAGAAAGAACTAATCAGACACCATGATGAACTACTGAGGTGCCAAATTGCATTGGGAATTAGTTTCGCAGGCCCAGCTGTTAAAATGACTCCCAGAGGAACAAACTCTAATAAACAGTCTGCAGGAAACCTTGCTTTGGCAGAAGCAGATTCTATGCTACACTCATAAAAAAGGTTTCAAATAGAAGCAAATCTGGTTCTTTGACTTGCAATCATAGAGGAACCTTTTTGGGGGACATTTAACACCTTCAAAAGTGCTATTTAGAGCCAACCATCAAATGTATGAAATAAATCAACTTTGATGGTGAAGAACCAAAAAAGAACATAAGGTTTCAGAGCGAAAAAGTGCAATATATAGCACCTTCAAACCTGCAAAGATCAAGTCAAGGACTGGCAAAGAACCAAAAAGAGCTTAAGGGGGGTTTTCAGAGCAAAAAAGTGCAACATATCACCCTCAAACCTGCAAAGATCTGGTGAAGAACCAGTGAAGAACCAAAAAGAGCTTAAGGGGGGTTTTCAGAGCAAAAAAGTGCAACATATCACCCTCAAACCTGCAAAGATCTGGTGAAGAACCAGTGAAGAACCAAAAAGAGCTTAAGGGGGGTTTTCAGAGCAAAACAGTGCAACATATCACCCTCAAACCTGCAAAGATCAAGTGAAGAACCAGTGAAGAACCAAAAAGAGCTTAAGAGGTTCTTTAAAGAGAAAAAGGGCTATGTAGTACCTTCAAAGCTGCAAAGAACCACTGAAAAACCTTTTTAAGAGTGTAATTAAAATCACATATTCAGTGCATTTTAAGAAATAAAGCAGAATGCTTTGTCGTATGTGTCATTTTAAAGATGCTGAGCTGAAATATACACTATTATGTAAATGGATAGAAAACATGGTATGTTTATATTGTGCTGTGTGTGCAAGTGGATAGACGCCAGTCTTATTCCTGTGCTCATGGGCATCATTTCCAAGCTCACTGCTTTACCTCCTCCCTCCTCTTTGCTCCCCAAGTCCTGACAGAAAGATGAATTGGAATGTTTGGCTGAGTTGGGGGAGGGAACTGTGTGAGAGTGCCCTGTTCTGTGTGGAGATCAGGTGGAAGGAGGGAGGAGTGTGTTTGTGCTCATGGCATATTGACTCACCCTGGGTGCTGTCTGAAAAACACACAAAAAAATATTGGTTTAAATGCTCTGGCATCAGGTGGGGGAGGGGGGATTCATATATTTTGAAGTGCTACTGGACCTTCTTTTTTCCAGAATCTTGACTAGACATGGTTTGCGATGTGCTGCTGTAGAGGGAATGCACATGACATCACAGTACCTGGAAGATGTGGAGTGAGTGGGTGAAGAAAACATATATTTGAATTTCGAAGATTTTGAGGAATCCAGGCAACCTAGACTTATGGTCGTCAGTTTGTGCCTGAAAAGTCATACTTTGAGAAACCCCCAAATTCACAAAACTTATCCTTATTTGTGACTCAGTGTTTTAGTCCAAAAAAAAAGGAATCAATGTTACATTCAAACTTTGTTTTGTGTACATTCCCCATGTAGAATTCTGGAACGTAAAAATTTCAGGAAATCCAATTTCTGGCCAAATTTCTGTAACGGAAAGCTGCTCATCTGGTAAATATTAGGATCATAGGCTATGTAGTCATAGACTTTTTTTTGTTCATATATGCGGCCGTCTGAACGTCTCAGTTCCCAGGTCGCTTTCATGTGGGCTCCGTATAAAGATAGATGTGTGCTTAGTAACGATCAGCAGTTGATACAATTCAGCGTTACCAGGGAGGCGGCACTCCAGATTTTAAGCTAACTAAACCAGCTTCAACTAGTCTCGATTTAATCATTACTGTTCTAATTTAGAAACCTTTTTATTCAAGGCATTCATTTGTTAGGTTTTTATGAATTTTATGCAATTTCTAGTGTTTTTCTTGTAACCAAGACTGCCTTTTATGTATTTTTAACTTGTAAATAAAATTATATTTTTCTCCTGGGACTTTAATTATGAATCGTTTGCATGCCTCAATCACCCAGCTACAAACAAGTTTTGTGCCTTTTCCTCAAGTATAATAATAATTACCTATATGCAGAATTTTCCTTTTTAATTGTCCGCTACTGTTTCTTTGAATATTTAAATTTAAGCACATATAAGAGTTACCAAGAACTGAAGTGCTGGAGCATCTGCTCTGGTTTAATCAGTTTTCTCTTCTCTCTCTCTCTCTCTCTTTCTCTCTCTCTCTCTCTCTCTCTCAGCCATGTGGATTTGTTTAAAGGGAAAACTCTCCTGAAATAATGGAATCTTCTTACTTTCATGTTCTATGTCTTTTATTTAATTACTTAACAGTGCAAGACTTCTTAAAATTGAAATATGTCTGTATTTATGTCAAAAATATGTCCATTTAAGTTCACTGACATTGACATTGGGCTTATATTAGTATATAACCTTTTAAAACATGAACAAGTTGAACAAAGTGCTATGCAATCATGTAAAATTAGCAAAATTGAGTGCAGGGGATTAATGTTTACATGGCCAAAGCAACAGAGGAGATTAAATACAAATAATAAAAACTATTTAAGCAGCATTTAATATTTAATTAAATGTGCATAACTAAAATGTAGTTTTAGAGAAATAGAAAGCTTTCATTTATAACCAGGTAAGAAGACTCTGGAAGCGAGGTTTAAGAAGATTTAACAGGATACACGGCCTTATTTAGCTTAACATTATACATGAAAAAGCTAGGAAATGCACGCTGTCCAAAGAGGAAAGGGAAAGATTGGTGTGGGGGGGAGCAATGAAGGAAGAGGAAGTAAGAGGAACTTCCAAAGGAAATAAAGAGCGCATGTCTGTCATCAACTTCATTTACAGAGCTTGTAAATTCCTGGTTGTCATGTAACTTACTGTTTGTGTTGGAACTTGCTGTTCTAATCAGAAAAAAGGATTATAAAATATTAGTTTTCTATAGGATCCAAGGCAAGGATCTTTTCTTTTATTTAGTTACCAAGAATTCCCCAAATAAAAAATTGACTGGGTGTAAACATTGATGGAATTCTAAATTTGCGTTTTTGAAACTCTAGTCAATCAACACTCGAGTGTAACTACATAAATGTTTACAACATGTAATTGACCATTTTGGGGATGAACAAGAATCACAATGGCCTTGAAATATAAAACTTTTTATTATTACTTTTAAAATTATTTATTAGTTTTCTCTGTATTTTCACATGTCAATCCTTAGATATAGGGTTACCCTGACGCCTAGCTTTGACCAAAGTCAGTGGGGAAGTGTTTCTTCTATTTAACTTCTGGACAATGTTTAAGAGACATCATGAAATGAAAAACAATAACGTTGCCTATGTTTTATGAGTTTTCCTCTTTTTGTCCACAGGAAGGTCAGAGGTTGATTGCAGAGAAGCCAGAGTTAAGTTCTCTGGTCAGGCAAAAGTTAGAGGAGATTGATAGATGCTGGAAAGATCTGGAAAGCTCTACGCAGGAGAAAGCCAGGCAGCTGTTTGAGTCAAGCCGGGCAGAACTCCTGGTGCAAAGCTTCTCCAGTTTAGATCAAAGGCTGGAGACGCTGGAGGATCAGCTGGCACGCGTGGACCATGGCCGTGACCTGACCTCAGTCAACAAACAGCTCAAGAAACTACAGGTCTGTTTTGTTCCTCAAAGGCGGAAAGTCTTTTACCTTCAATACAATCCAGAATAAACAATCCATCTAACGTTTCAGTTTAAAATTCAGTTCTTTTGTTTTCAAATCAGTGTAGAAGCTACAGGTCTTTAGTATTAGTTCATTTGAGAAAAATAGATTTATTTGTGCTTCAAAGGCACAAATTTGTTCTGAGTTCAGTTTAGGAATTGTTTCCTTGCATAACCATCTTTTACTGAAATGAGGATCAGAAAATGCTACGTTGAGAAACTTGTATACCAATCAATTCTGAGTACTATACAACGGGCCAATGCAGAGTGTGAAATTTCCATTCCACCCTATACCTTTCGGTCTCTTCAATGCTATGCTAATTAGGGATGCAACGGTACGATTGGGCCTGTACCTCTGTTTTTAACCATGGTTTTCGGTTCAGTTCAGTTTGCAAATTACTTATTTTTAAGCATCTTTTGTATAGATCCCATAAAGAAATAAAACATCAATACACATCCAATATGGACGTTTTATGTATTAAAAAAATAAACATGTCTATTATGTGTCTCTCTGAATTAGTTAGGTTTGGCTGTTTGAATGATTCAGAGTCTCTCTCGCTGTGTGTGGGACTTGCAGATGGTGCTGCGTGATAATGGAACATATGTTTCATGTGTTGCCTTTTGCATATTTACATCTGATAAAACAGTGATTGCGCATGGTAAGATATTTGTTTACCGTTGTCTCATCTTTGTCGAATTCAACATCAAAGGCAAAATGTCTCCAAGTTTAAAAGCCTCCGCACAGCACTGACTGATGGAGCTGCACTCTGTTAATGCTTAGAGTGAAACACCAGGAGTCCTGCCCTCTTCTAACTTTAGCGCTTGCTGATTGGTTATTTACACAGGGAACAGTTCATTGATTGGATATTTGCACCAGAAATGCATTCACATCCAGGTGTTTCAAGTAGTTCACCAGCCGTTTTGAAACAAAAATGCATATGGGATTTATTCAAATGAGGAACTGAAAAAAATGCAGTTTATAAGAACCTATTGATACAAGGACGACCGATTTGGTATAAAACCGAGTATTGGGACAGCCCTGATGTTAAAAATCCAGTTGGGGAACTGCTTCTAACAGATAGTTAGAATAGCTTACAAGACCTATTGAAAAATAATGAAACTTACCTGATTCAATGTCTGAAAGGAGGGACATATCTCAAGCACTTTAGAACCTACATATGTCACATACATACACTGTGTGTATGAGGTGCATCATCAAAGGCTTAGTGACTTATATCCATATGGTCTTGTATAGACCAAAAATAATTGTTCTCATATCTACTTTGGAAATCTCTGTCATGGAACCAGGCATTTCTGGACTCAAGTGGCACTCAAGAATTAACGTTAATCAAGGCCTAGCCATTTTCTGATTCTTTGCTCAGCCTGGTGCGAAATGCCAGAGCACAACTTTCAAGCACATCTAACCAAATTTCTGCAATTCGGACAGGCATTCACATTCTTTCATCTGAGATTTTGAATGCAGCTCTTTTAGTGACACCACTGACTATATGTGGTCCTATATAAAATTCTAATTAGAGATATCTTCAACTACATTTTTACTGTTGATGTCATTTAGAGATATCTCTAAGTTGTGTAAAAAAGTTCCAATTACAGATTTCTACAACTGTTATCTGACTAGTAATAACTGACATATATGTCGCATGATAGATTTCTCCAATGGGGTTAGAGATACCTTTTAATGTAATCTGCACTAGTCACAGGAAGCTGAAGCTGTGTTGATTTTGGGAGCAATACAGGAACAACTAAATCTTTCATTGGTGTATCCACATTTGTTTTGCACTTAAAGACGCCAGGCTGAATAAGCTTTGTATGTATTAGCTAATACAGCTATTAGACCTTGAAGTCAGGGCAAATGAGGATGTTCATTTTTGGAGGGCAATCTATTAAGTGGCAGCAATGCCTGTGCATAAATGCACTTTGACAACCTGCTACACCTGTGGTACATCTGCATATCTCCTTCCTACCCCACCATCTAGGGTGGTGAGAGGTTTAAATCTCAAGCACCTCACTGAGAGGGTCACTTATTTTATGGACTCCATATGCACCACCTTCCAAAACCTACAGGCGACAACTTTAGACCAGATAGACAGCATTTTAGAGGACTGGGGTAGCTGTAAGGATGGCTTAGGCTTAGGGTCACCTACCCATGACTCTTCTTCTATCTCACACAGACACTGTACCCCAAAGATGCATAATCATCATCTTTAAGAATGAAGAATGTACCAGAAAGCTTGTTCATGGAGGGATGCAGCCCTGCACAGCTCACAATCTCCCTATATTATCACACTGAGCAATAAAAGTGCTTTCATTGGCCCATTCTATAGTAGTCAGAGATGATTGATCCACACAGGAAGGGCTTCCATGGTTTGATTTTTGGCATAACTTTGAATATAGCCACTAAGAATAGAAGTAAAAACATTTTTTTTCACTTTAACAACACACCAGTTCTGTTTAGAGCCTTATTTTGAATCAAGATTACGTGTTTCATCCACATCTTTCCATTTACATTTTTGCTATGGCTGCTTCCCAACATGTATTTAATTTAATCTTTATTTCTTTCTGATTCCTGTGCCGAAGACTTTTTCTTTTCGTGTCCACTGCTGCATTTACTGGTAATTTGAGCCTCCTGACTGTTCGGCGTATGAGTGTGATTCTCTGAGTGCATGCCACGGCTCTCAGCTGATCTGAGCTCAGTTTCAGCTCTGTTCCCTCATCACTCCATCCACATCACCATCAGCATCAGCGGTACTGTAGCATCTTCATTTCGCTTTCTTTATTTGACTATTTATATCATCCATTCTCTCTTTTGTTCAGTTGCCTTTCATTCTTTGGAATGGGCTATATGTACGATATTAACAAGATGTTTTTAACTTTGCCATTAACCCGTAGAAGCACTGGGCCTTTTTCTAGCATTTTTTTTTTACTACTTTACAATTTGCTCCAATAAATTAATCCAATCCCAGCTTCTTTTTGTTTACATATATTTTTTCATTGCATTACACAATAATTCCACAACAATCCTGAAATTGTACAAAAAGCACAACTCTGAATATGATATTTAGTCACTTTTACTGCTAAAAATGTCAAAAATTGACAACAAAAATTGAGCATCTCTCTTGCAGCTACCACGGTATTGATTGGGTTTTTACTTATTTGTGGAATAACATAATAACATATCTGTCTGCACATTCTTTATCAGTATCCAGCCATCATTTTATGAAATGCATCAAATCATGATTATAATTTAGTTATTTCAAGTGATAGTTCTCAAAAACAGTTCTCATGTACAGTTCACTCAGCCACAAGAAGCTTTTTGTTGGTTTCTTTGTTCTGCTGATCTTGAGCAATTGTATCAGTTGAAGACTTTAAAACAGAAGGGTACTCAAATAAAAAGTTGTATCATAGTTGTGCATGTTGCCCATTTAAATTCACCTCCATCTTTACCAGAAACATCATATTTACTTCATAGGTGGTGATCCTGAAGTGGATGGTCCTAAGAAGTCCCTGTGTGTGGGTGTGTGCGTGTGCGCGCGTGTGGGTGTTTATATTTCCCTTTCCTTTTATACATCAGCATATTTCAAATTGTCCATCCATTTAAAAAACAGAATATTAATATTTAAGCTTCATCCGGCTCGATATACATCTATAGGTTAACAGGCAAGTGGGCGTGGCTATGTAGCTTACATATGTAAATATTACTTGTAAAATATATATGTATACCTAGGTTATTAACTTGATAAGAGCTATAATTGAGTGAAGTGATCCATTAAATCTCTTTTGGTTTTATCTCTTTTGCTTCTCCATTCAAATGTTGGTAATAATTGGCCGTCACTTTAGATTACTGTTAATTAGTCTGTGATGCATGCGTTACGATCAGTCATTAAGTAAAATTTATTTCACTGTCGGAATTCATGTTATATAATGGGGATCATGTGAATGGATTTTTTTAATCGTGAATCTGAAATTCCTTTGCGCCCAATCATGGACCTCATGGAGATATGTATGTTACATTATTAGAAAAGTTTGGGTAAATGGATAAAAATCGTTGTTGTGTGATGTATGATTACACATCATCTAATGGCACACCAGCAGTTGATTTTGTGACCCCGCCTCTTTGGTTACACAAACAATGGTCCCTTTTTGTCGTGTATCTGTGCCATCTACTGCTGACATTTTGCAGCCACTACAGCTATCAAACATGAAGCTATTAAACTACAGCCATCAAACTCGGCAAAAACATGCAAAGTGGTCTGGCTCAGGTTGCATTATCTTTTCAGACTTGTAGCTCTAAAGGAATTTGGGAAACACTGTCCAAAAGTATTTGAACCCTAGAATCTAGAAAGGGTTAAAGATTTACCATTGACTTAAAATGGCCATTGAAAACAACTAAGCTATGGCAACAATATCTTTAAGATGAAACATCATAGAGAAATGTTTATGTTAATCATTGTACACTGACAGCTTCCTAGCAACCAAATTTTGTTCCCCAGCAAACTCTGTTCCCTCACAGACCCCTCCGTAGCAACCAGACCGTTTACCATAGCAACCATCATGGCATATCACTGTCTTAGAGACACAGGGGTTGGTTTTAATTACTCGTATTGGCTTTGATGTCACTGACTCCTGCATAGCAACCAAAAAAATGTACTTGGTAACCAGTACATTTTGCTGAGAAAATACTTTTGAATGGCACATTTACAAACCAACATTAAAGTCTGAATACAAAATGTAGCCATCTGATTAAAAAATTCCCATAAATAGACAGAAGATTCAATCATTTCCATGTGACGCATTTTGTTTGGAAGTTTGAAAAGTTTATGATGATGTCATAACACACTTCCGGTCTCCACTTATCTGACTGTTGTTCTTCCTCCCCTCTGTGCCTCTCTCTGTACTGTCATGTTGATAACTGTGTATTTATCCACTCATCTCCTGAAGTTCTGTCCTGTTCTCCTCCTCTACAAACTCACCCTTGCTACTCATCACTAATGGTTCCATTTCAGACGATGGAGTGTCAGATGGAGGATTGGTATAAAGAGGTTGGAGAACTGCAGGCTCAGGCAGCCTCCATTCCGCACGAGGCTGAGGTCATGGAAAAAGTCTCTGAAAAACAAGCTGGTGTGGAAACACGAATTGTGCGTCTGATCGAGCCTCTGAAAGAGAGGAGGCGCATTCTTTTGGCTTCCAAGGAAGTTCACCAAGTGGCTCGGGATATTGAGGATGAAATTGTGAGTTTGCATGCAGACGGGATTGTGCACAATGTTCAGCAAACAAAGAAAACAGAGAAAGTTTATCATTTTATTCATCCGAACAGACACAATTCATCCTACAGCTACCAAACTTTGCCAAGACTTTATTTTAGTCATAGTGACACTAGAAACATTACGTTATGTCATTGACCACGCTGTTTACCATAGCAACCAAATTAGCATATCTCTATTTCAGTTTTATAAACTAATAGAGACATTAGGGTTGGCTTATATTGACTAATATTGAAGGGGGGGATGTATGATTTAATTTCCCCACCGTAGCAACTAGGTTGTTTACCAAAGCAACCAATTTGACCTATCTCTATCTCAGCTTTAGAAAAGCACATAGGGTTGGTCTTACTTATGACATGATGAGTAAAATAACATATATCATGTCACAGAGCCAACCATAGCAACTTACTAGCGGGTCTTTATCTCAAGTTCCGGAAATACTAGCAACATAAGACTTGGTAAATAGCATTCATATTGAGAAGGAACATTGTTGTTTTCTCCCTAGCAACTAGATTGTTTACCACAGCAACCAATTTAACAAAAATCTGTTGCTCAGGAAAAGCATTGGTAAAGTTTTAAACAGCACCTTTACAAGACAACTTCAAAGTTGGTGAACTCTATCTAATTATTATTGACTTGTATCAAGGTATAATACCTACAAATAAAACACTGAAGAGAGAATGTAAAAAAGTATAACGCAGAGTAAAATAAAGAATCCAGGGATTTAAAAAAAGAAGCAGTTAGAATTGAAGGGTGGATTTTGATACAAAGCTACGCCCATTTCCCCTCATGCTTCAACTATCAGGTGATAGCCAAAGCCAAATGAGGCAAAGATTGAAAGCTACAAAGGAACTGTTTTGGTCTGACACTTCTAAGAGACATTCTGTGGATGCTTGACTTTTAATTTAAGTTTTATGCAAAGTGATATAAAATGTTTGAAACAAATATTTCCAAATGTAGTTTGAAGCATTTTGTGTTTGTGTGCAGCTGTGGATCCAGGAGCATCTTCCATTGGCATCTTCTCAGGAACACGGAGCAAGTTTACAAGCTGTACAACAGCTCATGAAGAAGAATCAAGTACAATGTCAATTAAATCAATTCACAGCTTAGCCTTCGATGTTTATTTTCTATATTATGTTAAATTGGCAGGGAACGCACTTTAAAACATTTAGAAAACATTATGTAATTTACAGAAATTTAGGAAATACATGATTGGTTGTAGCTTGCACTCTTTTTCATAATTGTGTGATTAGTTGTGAAATCGAAATTGAGTTTGAGTTTTGTTTTCTAACAATCGTTAGAAAAATGAGCCTCAACACAAAGAAGTAGAGATGGAGCAGGGCAACTTGGATACTTCTTTGTGCATGTTTCTACTATGTATTGAACAATGAATATGATTTTGGATGCATCCTGTACTGTAAATTAAAGTAGAAGACGCCAAAAATGTTCTCATATGATTCAAGTCATTAGAATTCCACAGAAAGTTTGAAAGTGCTTTGGAATTCTTAAAAGATGAAATAAAGAAACGTGAATTTATGTGGCTGAAACAGAGGATATTTGAGTGTATTCCTTTCTCTGTGGTGTCAGACATTACAGAGAGAGCTTCATGGCCACCGTTCACGCATCGAGGATGTCCTGGAAAGAGCTGGGCTGGTGTCCTCCCTGCGGAGCGTAGAAGGAGACAATATTCGTGCAGGCCTCCAGCAACTCCAACAGCTCTGGGAGGCTCTGTGGACAGAGACAGAGCGGCGACAGCTGACACTGGATGCCATGTACCAGGCTCAACAATATTACTGCGACCTGGCGGAGGTGGAGGCCTGGCTTAGCGAACAGGAGCTGCACATGATGAACCAGGAGACGGGCAAGGTATGAGAAGAGACGGTGAAGAATTTGGTTGAATTTTATTGCAATCATGCAATGTGATCAACACATTCATATTGTTCTGTAGGTTACTTACCTACTTACAGCCCTGAGTATGTGCAGTAGGTCCTGTAACATATGTAACCATTTGAAACTGTCACTTAATGGAAGCATTGTGTTACTGGTCCAGGAAAGACTTATTTCTTACAAATCAAAGCTGTGCATGTTTCTTGGATTTTTTAAACGTAACAAAGGGAGTTCAGAGAGAAAAGGGGGAAAGGCTCACCACTCTTCACGACTGTAGAGTCACACAGAGTACTTCCCAGTAAATCCCAAGAAAAATATACAGGAGATGAAAAGGTGACCTAACCTCTAAAAAAACAATAATGAATTGGTTGGAACTCCCCCTAGATCAGTGGTTCTCAAAGTGGGCGGCGCTCCCGCCAGGGGGGGTGGGGGGGGGGGTGCGCACAGGCACTGCTGGGGGGGGGATCATCAGCAGAAATAGAAAAGAACAAAAAAATAAACAGCCAAAAGACATGGAGTAAAAGATGCATCCGTTTGTAAAGGGGAAGAGAAGAGCCACTGAAGACCCGGGCAGGTCAATCAAAAGATAACGTGGTTAAATGCAGAAAATATGATGAAGCATATCTTGCTCTCGGCTTCACTGTTAATGTTGTTGGAGAGGAGGAAAGGCCGATGTGTGTCCTATGCCTAGAAACAGACAGCATGAAACCTGGTTCAGGGAGCTTTGTGGGTGATGGGGGGGGGGCAGATTCTTTTAAAGGTTTAAAGGGGGGGCTCGACCAAAAAAGTTTGAGAACCGCTGCCCTAGATACACTATATGCTTAATACACGGAAATATATCACAAATTCAATTTAACCCCCCCCCCCCCCCCTCTCTCTCTCTCTCTCTCTCTCTTTCCATCTTTCAGGATGAGACCAGTACTCTTCAACTGTTGAAGAAACAACTGGCTCTGGAGCAGACCATTGAGGATTACGCAGAGACCATCGGATTGCTTTCTCAGCAGTGCAGACAACTTTTGGAGCTGGGCCATCCAGACTGGTACCAATATAAAGCCTCACCATCCCAACACTGACCAATCCAACACTGACTAAAACTGTACACTTTGATGTGCGATATTGACCAGAATCGGATCCGTTTTTTGGCAAACTGTATTTAGGAGTTAACCCATTTATATTTATTAGAGAGAATAATTATTTTCGTATATCAGATGATTTTATTCCACCACCTACAGACATTTAAACATATTAACAATCTTATTATGTATTATTTAAAATACAGAATCAGTTCATTCTCTATAATAAAAAAAATTAAAATGGAATATAGTCGGAATGGTAATTTGTAAATACATGGGGAACATTTACACTCTAGGTTTTATGGGTAATTGACTTCAGAGATTGAAGCCCCCAACCTCCTACCGTACTGTGAATACAACAAACTTGTTTGGCAATTATATTTAAAGTGGCATTAGAGAACAAAAAAAATGATCAAGGTATCAAAGTGAACAGTATGTGGAAGTGAAGATTCAAACATTCATAGACCAAAGGACTCCGATCTGATGCGGAAATATGCATAATTGTTCCGAATCTCAACTAATCATACTTCAAGCTGAGCAAAAAAAAACATTCATTTCAACAAGATTTCATTTGTTTGAGTTCCTCTTTCTTCTGGAGCATGCCTTTGTTAACCTTTTACCCAGTACCTCATACAGCTGCACAAGCAGCTTCAAGTTTATTTTTGTTCAGACTTTTCAACTTTTTAAACATTTAAAACCATATTTTTTTATGTATTGCACATTTTTCAACCACAATCAGATGAGCTTTCAGAAATCTATTTCTGCCCTTTTATTTTGTCTGGCTTTTAATTATATTGCTGTGTCCAAAGAAAAAAAAAAAAAAAAAAAAAAAAAAAAGAAATAACTGATTTAAGTTGATGTCCAGACATCAATTTGAAAGCAGTTTTTACATAATCATTAAATGGTTTTCAGCAAGGTTATTACTACTGCTAGTTAGCAGTTTGAGTCTCCCAAGAGCAATAGGTGACGGTCACAAATTTTGATTTATTTTGAACAAATAGACTTTTGTAAAAACAAATGTTATTAAATGTTTTAGTTTGCAAATGAAAAAAAGTGTTGCCTGTTTTTGCTCTGGCTGAATGTGTGTGTGTTTGTTAGTGAGCAGATCAGCAAGCGTCAGTCTCAGATGGACAGACTCTACGTGTCTCTGAAGGACCTGGTGGAGGAGCGGAAGAGTCGTCTGGAGCAGCAGTACTGGCTCTTCCAGCTTCACCGTGAGGTGGATGAACTGGAGCAGTGGATCGCCCAGAGAGAACTCGTTGCTAGCTCCACTGAACTGGGACAGGACTATGAGCATGTCACGGTCAGTTCAGCATCAGCTCCTTCATCTGGCTTTAAAGAGAGATTAAATAATGACTGTATTTAATTTCATTGTGAATGTCTACAAAATCTTGGTTATAGTTAAATTGTGAGTTCATTTTAATGATAGGTTACCTTAATATATCTGGTTTTATTCCTTTTACTTCAGTTTTCATGTACTTTTGTCAATTGCTTGAATTTGTGTTGTCTGAATGGCACATTATAAAATAAGGTTTATATCATTATTATTCTTATTATTTAAAAATGCTGTGCATATTTCAATCAATTGTAGTTATATAGTAAGGTTAAAATTCCTTTCTGATGTTTCTAATATTTCCTGTGTCATGTACTAAACCAAAACCAAGAATATTCATTAAACCGTACAAAAAAAACCCCCTTTTTTTTCAAATTACTGCAATCCCATTGGTTGGATTTTTTCAATATATTTTAAATATCCTGTTGAAAGCCTTATGGGATGTTTCTAGTTATATTTCGTGCCATTTGAATGCTGCAACACTCTGCTTTCTGAAAATAAGCATAGTTTTGTTATTTAATTAACTTATTTTACTGAAATTTAACATACATGTTGGAAAATACCTTGCTTGATTTGTTAATCTACTTTAGTACAGGAATAATTCCATTTGAGAAAATTTTGAGTTGCAAAAAAAACCCCCATTAAAATAATGGATTTTAAAATGAAGTTATAGACGTAATTAAACAAGCTACAGGTAATCAAATCTTTTCAGTTTAAATAATTGTCAAAAATGACACAAAGTTTTGTTTCTGGGCCAATGTTTGTAGAGTTTGACTACAATTTGACTACAAAAAATCCAGGTGGAAAACCCAAGTAATGACCAAGAGCATTAGAGGACAAGTTCCGGAGACATGTTTCTGATCCTCAGATTCTGCAGGAAAAGTTCACAGAGTTTGCAGTGGAGACAGGGACCCTGGGGCAGGAGAGGGTGACTGCTGTTAACCAGATGGTGGATGAGCTGATTGATTATGGGCACACGGATGCCGCTACCATCGCTGAATGGAAGGATGGTGTGAATGAGGCTTGGGCGGATCTGCTGGAGCTGATGGAGACACGTGGACAGATGTTGGCCGCTTCACATCAGCTGCACAAGTTCTTCTCAGACTCTCGAGAGGTGTGTGGAGAGTGGTTCCTTAAATACAGTGTCTTACATTCAAGATTTTATCTATAAACTAAAAATCAACCTTCGAAGCATATATGTCAGAGAAGTATTGAACACTAGTGACTACATTTTTTGCAATTGTTGTGCAATTTTAGTTCCAAAAACCTATACATTGATAGATATTTTTCCCTCAAAAAATATTTATTTCCGTTTCATAAAGAGTCTCTGAAAGCGATGTAAAACATTTATTAAAAAGACTTTTATTTTGCACAAAATACTAATCATTTATGACCATAGCAACCAAACTGTTTACCCTAGCAACCAATTTTGCAGAACCATAGTTCAGATTTGGGAAATCATAAAGATATGTTGGTTGATTTATATAACTTATGCTACATTGTATTTTGCCACTGACCCCTCCATAGCAACCAGACTGTTTATCATAGCAACCAAATTGGCATATACATATATCAGCTAATGAAAACCATAGAGACATGGGATTTAGTTTATGTTACTCATAGAATAAAATTCAATCAATATTTTTTATGTAAAACATTTATTTAAAAGGCTACTTTTATTTATCCATCTATTAATCCATAACCTGTTTTTCTTCAAAATGCAAAAAACTCATTCACTATCACTTTAAAGTCAATATTTAAAAAAAAAAAAAACCTGTTACTTATGGCAACCACATTTTCTGAACTCTGTCTAAACTTTGGCGAATGATAGAGGCATGGGGGTTGGTTTATATAGCTTATAATGACCAAGGCATCCTAGCAACCAATTTGGCAGAACAGTAGAACAATTTTGGGTTGATGTATATAACTGCGTTTATATATATGTGTGTGTGTGTGCGTGTGTGTGTGTGTGTGTGTGTGTGTGTGTGTGTTTCAGGTGTTAGCACAGATTGAGGATAAACTTCGGCGCTTACCTGAAGTCCATGCTTGTCAAGGAGGCTCATCAAACACCAGCTCTCTGCAGAGACTCATGCAGGCTTTTGAACACGACATCCAGCTACTTGTTGCACAGGTGAGCTATAGAAGGTTTCATAAGAATGTCCAAAAGGCTATTTGTTCCATCTTTCTATCTTTCAATCCTCAGGTCAGACAGTTACAGGAGAGCGCAGCGCAACTCCGAACGGTGTACGCTGGGGAGAAAGCAGAAGCCATTGCTCTGCAGGAGCATGAAGTGATGCAGGCCTGGAAAGAGCTGCTGATTTCCTGTGAGGACTGTCGGATGCAGATCACCACAGCAACCGACAAGCTGCGCTTCTTTGGGATGGTGCGTGATCAGCTGATGTGGATGGACAGCATCATCTGCCAGATAGGCACTGGAGAGAAACCCAGGTAGGACACATTCAGGGATGCAGCGGTAGACTGTTCTTAGGGATTTTTTTTTTTTTTTAGATAAATTGCACCCATTTATCCAAACATCTCTGATCTGAAGTTTTTATTCATGTTTCTGTAGCTGTTCTAGTTCTGAAATAAAACCGTTTTAATTTAAAATCAAGCTGAAGTGTGTAATAATAAGATTTGGCATTGTAAATTATTATTATTATTATTATTATTATTATTATTATTATTATTATTATTATTATTATTATTATTATTATTATTATTATTATTATTATTATTATTATTATTCCGCCATTGAAGTCAATGGCAGCCCCATGAACCGATTGCGGGAAAGTTATGAAATTTGGCCCAAGGAATCAAATGGTCATCATAAGAAATCTGACCCAATCTGGACCCTCTAACTCAAACTCTATAGCGCCACCACTAGCCCAAAGTTTCACATATGTAAATGCCAATAACTCAAGAATTCTATGGTGTAAAAACAAAATTCTTTTTGCCACTGATTCCATGGCTCATGATGATTCTAATGATCTCAATGATCTCATGTTCCAATTATCCAATTAGCCGCCATTTTGAATATTAAAAATTGCAACTTTTTCGAACTCCTCCTAGACCGTTCATCCAATTCCCATGAAACTCATGCAGTATCATCTACAGACCCTATTGAGCAAAAGTTATCAAAAGAAATTTATTTGGTCTTATGGTTTTAGAGAAATTAACGAATAAATAAAATATAAAACTAGCAAAAGTGGCCATATGGCTATATCTCTTAAACCATTCGGTGGATTGAGACCAAATTTGCTGTGTGTTATAAGAGTCATGTCCTGAGATTGCCTGTTGAGTTTCAACTCAGTGCCCCCTGGTGGTCAGGAGATACAAAAAATGTCTTTTTTGGCTAATAACTTCATATCACTTTGTCCAAAAATCATGAAGTTGGTCTTAAAGTGTTCACAGCATCATTCCGAGGCGGTACATGTGCATTTTTACTAGGTCAGCCATTTTTGAAGTCAGCCATTTTGTTTTTTGTCAAAAATTAGCGTTTTGTCCAAATGCCTTATGAACACCTTGCAGGAAAATTATAAAATTTGACACGCTGATACAGTTGGCTATTATTAGTACTCTGACCCAATCTAGAGTTTCTGGGTCATACTCTATAGCGCCACCACTAGTCCAAAGTTTCACAAACGTTAATGCGAATATCTCATGAAATGTGTGGTCTCAGGACAAAATTCTTTTTGCAACTGATTCAATGTTCAATGGCAATTTCAAAGAACACCATGAGGTCATGTTCCAATTATCCAATTAGCTGCCATTTTGAATAATCAAAACTGCAACTTTTTCGAACTCCTTCTAGACCGTTCCTCCAATTCCCATGAAACTCATGCAGTATCATCTACAGACCCTATAGAGCAAAAGTTATCAAAAGAAATTTATTTGGTCTAATGGTTTTAGAGAAATGAAAGAATAAATAAAATAGAAAACTAGCAAAAGTGGCCATATGGATAAATCTCTAAAACAGTTCCGTGGATTGAGACCAAATTTACCATGTGTCATGATATTGATATCCTGAGGTTGTATGTTGAGTTTCATTTTAGTGCCCCCTAGTGGTCAGGAGATACAAAAAGTGTATTTTTGGCTAATAACTTTAAGACCAAGTTTATGATTTTTAGACGAAGTGATATAAAGTGTGCAGGTCATCATACCAAGTCGGGACATGTAAATTTTTACTAAGTCAGCCATTTTGGATGTTAGCCATTTTTTTTGCAAAAATTTATGTTTTGTCCAAATATCTTATGAACCCCTTACAGGAAAATTATAAAATTTGGCACTCTGATACAGTTGGCCATAATAAGTACTCTGAACCAATTTGGAGTTTTTAGGTCATACTCTATGAGATACGAAAAAAGATTTTTTTTTCAAAATCCGAAAATTTGTTTTAATATTTTTGAAGCATCGTGCTGAGTCAGTTTCTTTGAATGTTTACTATGTTAGTCAATTAGATGTCAGCCATATACTTTTTTTTTGCTCACATGTACAGCAGATCTCTCCATGAAACTTAAAATACCTTTTTTGTTTCTTTTCAGCCTTTGTTCATCTTTTTCCCCTTCTTCATTCTGATGGCCGCTTGGCCCCGTATCACTGCTTGCAGTTATATTTATTATTATTATTATTATTCCGCCATTGAAGTCAATGGCAGCCCCATGAACCGATTACGGGAAAGTTATGAAATTTGGCCCAAGGATTAAAATGGTCATCATAAGAAATCTGACCAAATCTGGACCCTCTAACTCAAACTCTATAGCGCCACCACTAGTCCAAAGTTTCACATATGTAAATGCCAATAACTCAAGAATTCTATGGTGTAAAAACAAAATTCTTTTTGCCACTGATTCCATGGCTCATGATGATTCTAAAGATCTCAATGATCTCATTTTCCAATTATCCAATTAGCCGCCATTTTGAATATTAAAAATTGCAACTTTTTCAAACTCCTCCTAGACCGTTCATCCAATTCCCATGAAACTCATGCAGTATCATCTACAGACCCTATTGAGCAAAAGTTATCAAAAGAAATTTATTTCGTCTTTTGGTTTTAGAGAAATTAACGAATAAATAAAATATAAAACTAGCAAAAGTGGCCATATGGCTATATCTCTCAAACCATTCGGTGGATTGAGACCAAATTTGCTGTGTGTTATAAGAGTCATGTCCTGAGGTTGCCTGTTGAGTTTCAACTCAGTGCCCCCTAGTGGTCAGGAGATACAAAAAATGTCTTTATTGGCTAATAACTTCATATCACTTTGTCCAAAAATCATGAAGTTGGTCTTAAAGTGTTCAGGGCATCATTCCGAGTCGGTACATGTGCATTTTTACTAGGTCAGCCATTTTTGAAGTCAGCCATTTTGTTTTTTGTCAAAAATTAACGTTTTGTCCAAATGCCTTATGAACACCTTGCAGGAAAATTATAAAATTTGACACGCTGATACAGTTGGCTATTATAAGTACTCTGACCTAATCTAGAGTTTCTAGGTCATACTCTATAGCGCCACCACTAGTCCAAAGTTTCACAAACGTTAATGCGAATATCTCATGAAATGTGTGGTCTCAGGACAAAATTCTTTTTGAAACTGATTCAATGTTCAATGGCAATTTCAAAGAACACCATGACGTCATGTTCCAATTATCCAATTAGCTGCCATTTTGAATAATCAAAACTGCAACTTTTTCTAACTCCTTCTAGACCGTTCCTCCAATTCCCATGAAACTCATGCAGTATCATCTACAGACCCTATAGAGCAGAAGTTATCAAAAGAAATTTATTTGGTCTAATGGTTTTAGAGAAATGAAAGAATAAATAAAATAGAAAACTAGCAAAAGTGGCCATATGGATAAATCTCTAAAACAGTTCCGTGGATTGAGACCAAATTGGCCATGTGTCATGATAGTGATATCCTGAGGTTGTATGTTGAGTTTCAACTAAGTGCCCCCTAGTGGTCAGGAGATACAAAAAGTGTATTTTTGGCTAATAACTTTAAGACCAAGTTTATGATTTTTAGACGAAGTGATATAAAGTGTTCAGGTCATCATACCAAGTCGGGACATGTACATTTTTACTAAGTCAGCCATTTTGAATGTTAGCCATTTTTTTTTTGCAAAAGTTTATGTTTTGTCCAAATATCTTATGAACCCCTTACAGGAAAATTATAAAATTTGGCACTCTGATACAGTTGGCCATAATAAGTACTCTGATCCAATTTGGAGTTTTTAGGTCATACTCTATGAGATACGAAAAAAGATTTTTTTTTTTTTAAAATCCGAAAATTTGTTTTAATATTTTTGAAGCATCGTGCTGAGTCAGTTTCTTTGAATGTTTACTATGTTAGTCAATTAGATGTCAGCTATATACTTTTTTTTTTCACATGTACAGCAGATCTCTCCATGAAACTTAAAATACCTTTTTTGTTTCTTTTCAGCCTTTGTTCATCTTTTTCCCCTTCTTCATTCTGATGGCCGCTTGGCCCCGTATCACTGCTTGCAGTTATATTTATTATTATTATTATTATTATTATTCCGCCATTGAAGTCAATGGCAGCCCCATGAACCGATTACGGGAAAGTTATGAAATTTGGCCCAAGGATTCAAATGGTCATCATAAGAAATCTGACCAAATCTGGACCCTCTAACTCAAACTCTATAGCGCCACCACTAGTCCAAAGTTTCACATATGTAAATGCCAATAACTCAAGAATTCTATGGTGTAAAACCAAAATTCTTTTTGCCACTGATTCCATGGCTCATGATGATTCTAATGATCTCAATGATCTCATTTTCCAATTATCCAATTAGCCGCCATTTTGAATATTAAAAATTGCAACTTTTTCGAACTCCTCCTAGACCGTTCATCCAATTCCCATAAAACTCATGCAGTATCATCTACAGCCCCTGTAGAGCAAAAGTTATCAAAAGAAATTTATTTGGTCTAATGGTTTTAGAGAAATGAAAGAATAAATAAAATAGAAAACTAGCAAAAGTGGCCATATGGATAAATCTCTGAAACAGTTCCATGGATTGAGACCAAATTTGCCATGTGTCATGATAGTCATATCCTGAGGTTGTATGTTTAGTTTCATTTTAGTGCCCCCTAGTGGTCAGGAGATACAAAAAATGTATTTTTGGCTAATAACTTTAAGACCAAGTTTATTATTTTTAGACGAAGTGATATAAAGTGTTCAGGTCATCATGCCAAGTCGGGACATGTAATTTTTACTAAGTCAGCCATTTTGGATGTTAGCCATTTTTTTTTTGCAAAAATTTATGTTTTGTCCAAATATCTTATGAACCCCTTACAGGAAAATTATAAAATTTGGTACTCTGATACAGTTGGCCATAATAAGTACTCTGAACCAATTTGGAGTTTTTAGGTCATACTCTATGAGATACGAAAAAAGATTTTTTTTTTTCAAAATCCGAAAATTTGTTTTAATATTTTAGAAGCATCGTCTTGAGTCAGTTTCTTTTAATGTTTACTATGTTAGTCAATTAGATGTCAGCCATATACTTTTTTTTGCTCACATGTACAGCAGATCTCTCCATGAAACTTAAAATACCTTTTTTGCTTCTTTTCAGCCTTTGTTCATCTTTTTCCCCTTCTTCATTCTGATGGCCGCTTGGCCCCGTATCACTGCTTGCAGTTATATTTATTATTATTATTATTATTATTATTCCGCCATTGAAGTCAATGGCAGCCCCATGAACCGATTACGGGAAAGTTATGAAATTTGGCCCAAGGATTCAAATGGTCATCATAAGAAATCTGACCAAATCTGGACCCTCTAACTCAAACTCTATAGCGCCACCACTAGTCCAAAGTTTCACATATGTAAATGCCAATAACTCAAGAATTCTATGGTGTAAAAACAAAATTCTTTTTGCCACTGATTCCATGGCTCATGTTGATTCTAATGATCTCAATGATCTCATTTTCCAATTATCCAATTAGCCGCCATTTTGAATAATCAAAATTGCAACTTTTTCGAACTTCTCCTAGACCGTTCGTCCAATTCCCATGAAACTCATGCAGTATCATCGACAGACCCTACTGAGCAAAAGTTATCAAAAGAAATTTATTTGGTCAAACGGTTTTAGAGAAATTAACGAATAAATAAAATATAAAACTAGCAAAAGTGACCATATGGCTTTATCTCTTAAACCATTCAGTGGATTGAGACCAAATTTGCTGTGTGTTATAAGAGTCATGTCCTGAGGTTGCCTGCTGAGTTTTAACTCAGTGCCCCCTAGTGGTAAGGAGATACGAAAAATGTCTTTTTTGGCTAATAACTTCATATCACTTTGTCCAAAAATCATGAAGTTGGTCTTAAAGTGTTCAGGGCATCATACCGAGTCGGTATATGTGCATTTTTACTAGGTCAGCCATTTTTGAAGTCAGCCATTTTGTTTTTTGTCAAAAATTAACGCTTTGTCCAAATGCCTTATGAACACCTTGCAGGAAAATTATAAAATTTGACACGCTGATACAGTTGGCTATTATAAGTACTCTGACCCAATCTAGAGTTTCTATTCATACTCTATAGCGCCACCACTAGTCCAAAGTTTCACAAACGTTAATGCGAATATCTCATGAAATGTGTGGTCTCAGGACAAAATTCTTTTTGCAACTGATTCAATGTTCAATGGCAATTTCAAAGAACACCATGACGCCATGTTCCAATTATCCAATTAGCTGCCATTTTGAATAATCAAAACTGCAACTTTTTCGAACTCCTTCTAGACCGTTCCTCCAATTCCCATGAAACTCATGCAGTATCATCTACAGACCCTATAGAGCAAAAGTTATCAAAAGAAATTTATTTGGTCTAATGGTTTTAGAGAAATGAAAGAATAAATAAAATAGAAAACTAGCAAAAGTGGCCATATGGATAAATCTCTAAAACAGTTCTGTGGATTGAGACCAAATTGGCCATGTGTCATGATAGT